>APFE030944231.1:284813-342313 GCA_000404065.3 Pinus taeda
TATATTTCTTTTTTTAAGTAATCAACATTTAAAAAAAAAGAAAAATAAAACAACTAGAAAATTTGTTCAGTAATCATGATTTAAAACAAAATTGGACATAAAAATTTTGAAGTGTCAAAAAATGTAACACTTAAAAAAAAAAAAGATCCACGCTTATTACATTAAAAATTTAAAGTGTCAAAAATAAGCCCTCTAAAAAAAAAAGGTTGATGCTGCATCAATATGTTTCAAAATCGGCATGAAAATCACTAACATTTAAAAACAAATATTTATATTTGCCACATAAGAAAATTTAAAGGGTCAAAAATATGCTCTGGAAAAAAAGAGAGTTTATTCTGCATCGCCACTTTTCAAAATCGCGTCACTTTTTGACTACCTCTACGAAACGGGTAATCATATCAGTTCCCGTTTCAAAGTTTACATTGTTCATAAAAGTCTGTCAATGAACTGTCAAGAATTTGACCCTAAAGCCCTCGGTCAATCTTTAGGAGTATGTCACATAAAAGATTGAGCTTCTCTATAGCTTCAGCCTCAAAAGAATCAACATAACATAGATTAAGATGATCCCAAAACTTGCCCAAGTGACTATAGTCAACGAACTTTTGAAGGAGATACAAACCTAAGTAAAAAAGAAACTTCTCTATGTTCTTCGCACATGTGGATATCTTTGTAATAAAAGACCAAACTTGTTTGTAATTGTAGACCGAATTTTTGTGTTGGATAGATGGTGAAATGAGGATCAATGAGCTCCAATTTTTAGGTGTTATGTGAGGGATAATTAGCCTTACTAGGGCCGACATGATGTCTTCTTGGATCCTACTTGTGGGGCTAATATGGACCGACTTGAGACACCAAATATTCATTCCTTCTTCATGCTTCCAATGAAAAATTATGACCCTAGCTACTTAATTTTTCAACATGAATAGACTTGGCAAAACCTAAGGGAATTTGAATGTTGTTTTGAGCATGTTGTGGACATAACTTTTGAGAAATATTGTAGACTTGTATGGGACTTTTACTCATACATTTGGTAAGAGAATGGACTAATTAAAGGATGCTGACAGCTAAAGGCGCATCCTTATATCCTCTTTTTTCTTTTGAGTGGACATGAATTATGTTTTGGTCATGCATCGAGATGAACCTTGCTTTAATCCTATGAACTTAGATGAATTTGTGGTCATTAGAAGAGCATATTGTTTACCTTTGAAAGCAAATATGTGGAGGATATTTGGGGGAAATGTGACTATCCTTAAAATGTAGATCATATTTGGGGACCTTGTGGGGTTTTTCCTTGGACCCTAGTAGTGATTGTAGGGGTTAGCAGACAAAAACCTAATATAATCAAGAATATTAGTGTTAGAGCACCTATTGTTTGGGAGAAAGGCTTAGGGGTTCTAGAAGTTAAAGGGTTTAGGGGTTTAGGTGTCATGATTTAAGGGTGCAGGGTCAAGGGTTAGAGGTTAGGGGGTTAAGGGCCAGGGGGTTGATGTCTAGGGGGTTTAGGGGTTAGTGGTTAATGACTCAATGGTTAAGGGCTTCAGGGGTTAAGGGTTAAGCACCAAGGGCTTAAGGGTAAGGGGATTTATGGGTTAAGTGCTTAAGAGTTATGTGATTTAGGTGTCTACAAATTAATGGGTTAGGGTTTAGGGGTTAGGGATTAAGGGTTAAGGGTCACAGTTTAAGAGCATACGTGGTTAGGGATTAGGGGATTTAGGGATTCTAAGTTAGGGGTTAGGGGTTAAGGAGTTAGTGGCTTAGGGTTTAAAGGATAAAGGGGTTAATGGGTTATGATTTATAAGTGTAGGGGTTAAGGGATTATGGCTTTAAGGTTAAGGGGATGGGGAATTAGTGGTTATAGGTTAAGGTCTTATGGGTTATGATAATGGGGTCCCTAATCCCATTATCACGACTATTGGGGGTTCCCCTATCGATTTCTCTTGTTTCCTTCCATCTAGGACCCCTAGCCCTTATGCCATGAGGTACTAAGGCCCCTTCTCATTCTCTAATGCTAGGATTATATATCTTAGTAAACCATGCTCAAACCTCTCACTTCTACCCATCCATGCTACCCTTATGTCCCCTTTCCCTATTCAATACACCGAAATATCTCCCTCCCCCAAAATTCATTAGAATTGAACATTTGGAGGCAATCATTTAACAAATTCCTCTAAAAGTTTAATTCTAATGACTTTTTGGGAGGGTGGATTGTCCAAAATTGCCTCCAAAAGTTACATTGTCATGACTTTTAAGGGTGGTGTGAGGATTATAAGTTATGGGTTTAGGGTTAAGAGGTTAATGACTTAGGGTTTAAGGGATCAAGGGGTTATTGGGCTATGAGTTATGAGTATAGCAGTTAATGGATTATGACTTGGGGGTTAAGGGGATAGGGAGTTTATTGGTTATAGGTTAAGGGCTTATGAGCTGTAATAATGGGGCCCCTAATCCCCTTACCACAACTATTTGGGGTTCCCCTATCAATTGCTCTCATTGCCTTCCCTCTAGACTCTCTAGCCCCTATGCCATGAGGAGCTAAGGCCCCTTCTCATTCTGTAATGTTAGTGTTGTGTAGGTAAGTCCCCTCTGCGGACAAAGGCGATCCCACTAGCCTAACTGAGGTCTAGGAACAATCAAACAACGCTAACACGCCGGTTCCTAATTGCAAAATAAAGGCCAAGATGAGAGCCTACCTCGAATCCAACACTTATATTCGTAGAAGGGTTGTCGCTTCCGTTCTTTTGCTTCAGTTGGTTGCAATCCTCACGATCTCCGTGAACGTACACCTGCACAAGCAAAGGACAAGACAAATACAAGCATAAAATCCGGGAAATGCAACTATGTACCGGTCAGAAAAGATACAACTCAAACATCATAATCAAAGATACATGAGTGGAACCATAATGATAGTCGTCTATTATTATTGATAAAACAAAAGAGAATACAACCAAGTTCTGACGTCGAATCCTCCTTTGGTTGGGTCCAGCCAGCAAGTCCTTCAAGCATTCACCCTTGAAAGTAGATATCCCAAGACAACTCTCTCTCTCACACAAGTTTACACAATATGGAAACACTTCACAACCTTCCTCAAGCACTATAGCAATCCCACACTTATCACACCAGCTGCCTACCAAGCTTACACACTATCAGCAATGCTCTAAACACAATCAATTCCAAACTAGCAGCTCATGGCAATGGTGGAGGCTTAAATAGGAGAAGGATTCTCCACGAATGGTGTGAGGATGAGCTTATCTCCAAGGAAGGTGGCTCAAATGACGAAACAATCATGCCAGAGAAGGGAGGGTGACAATTACAAGGCCAACAACCAGGTCTAGAGTCATCTGGAATGCCAGCTTTTAGAAAAAATTCGCCCAAACTGGATCATCGCGAGTGCATAACTACATTGGAGCGCTGTCATCACTACTGAATAACAAGGAAAGTCTTATCAGCGCGATCAGATATAAGGAACAGCGCGCTGTCACATGAAATTAGACTAGCGCGGGAAATTTGTGTGCTTCCGCGCTGGCAGTGCATTGAGTCTGTTTAGGAGCGCTCGTCAGCATGTTTATTTTTAAAACAGTCGCGATGATAGAGGAAACTTTGGCAAAGTGGGTCATTTGGACACATTAGAGAGCATGATCATGGTTAATTTGGTCTCATGACACAGTATGAGGACTGACAGGGAGACAGTGACAAATTACTGTGTAATAGATGCCCCCTAAAGCATGAAGCCCGAGAGAGTGGGAGGGATGAAATGCTTTACAAAACTGGCCGAACTGGAACACCACCAAGAAGAACTTGCACGTAGTACAACTGATAGCTCAAATACATGATGTACATGGTATGGGCGCAGCCATCCATAACAGAGTACATAAAAATCTGGATCCGAGGTATGGATGCAGCCATCCGATGAGGATCAATGAATGGACTCAGGCATGGTCGCAGCCATCCAATGAATGATTCATGTAGTGATTATAATAATCCATAAAATGCAGCCCGGATCCCAATATACAAAATCCGGGATCTTGCGCTCCAACTCGACCCGAACAAAGTACAAGTTCAAGCATACGAATATGGGAGTCGAAGTCGAACATGCGAAAACATCGTCTGATTACCAGTTAATGATGAAAATTGTTAACAGACGTGAGAGGTACCACCAGTAACGACAATGGTCCTCAAGGTACTATAGGTACAATCCACAGCGTGTGAATCAATGAGCCGATGTCGAACACCTGTAGAATCATTCGATAGGAGGCCAATGATGAAAACCTCGTGTCGAACACGAAGAACCTGCCATTGAGGCATGCAGGCTCTAAGGCACTTGAAGGGAGTCTCTAGGTCATCTTCCTTGATAATGACCTGAAGTCGACAGGAAGTGATCTTGATCGAAGGTGGACCATAATGTTTCCCACATCATCGACACGAGACAGAGAGGGACGAAATGTTTTGTGTGAGATATCAGAGGGAGGTTGAGTATTCTGCAGAGGTCAACTTCTCTTGAACATATCGGTGGCACAACAATGGATTTGGCAGTATTTGATGTCAAATGATCAGTGGTCATAGTGACAAGACGATGAGCAGATGAATGGTCAAACAAGATAACCAAAACCCACCGAGGTAAGTGTGAAACAAGATGAGATGTCCCCACCTAGACACGAATGCAGACAAGTGCCATGTTCAAGAGCGACATACTGCCGACACGACGATGATTATGGTTCCTTTATTCCCCCACCATTTCTGGCGAGTACCCCAGTTATTTTTGGATGGAAAGCTTGACGGGGATAGCATATGCTTTAGAGGCGTCATCATGACGAAACCTGATGTCATTAAAGTTTTAACGAGTCTGAAAAAGGAAAAACTCGGCGTCTTTTCATATTTAGAGAGTTTGAAAAGACAGCGAAAAGGAAACTCGAGGGGTGTCCTTTTTCATAAAGTTGTGTCTCTCGAGCCCGAAAAAGTATAAAACTATGCTCGAAAGAACCGCCTAGCCATTACGACCGAGGAGTGCTTTTCATAAGTAGTGACTTTGACCCGAAAAAGTAAAAGAGCGATCAAAACCACGTCGCTTCATGACCATTAACGAATTCGAAACGACAAAAATCCGGCGATCTTTTTTAAGTTTAAACGGTCAGAAAAAGAGCTTTAAAAGACAACCGCCTCTCATTTCCCTTAACGAGTTGAGAGGGAGACTCGGCTATCTTTTCTTATTTCACACTCAATAGGAAGGGTCACCTCCAGTTTGTAAACTAACTGAAAAGGAGTGAAACCGGTGGCGTCCTTCACGGAGGTACGGTAGGCCCACAAAGCGGAGAACAACATCAGATGCCAATTGGACTTATGCATGCCAATAGTTCTTTGAAGCATCGTGACCAAAACCTTGTTCACGGCTTCCACTTGACAGTTTGCCTGAGGATAGTACGGAGTCAAACTATCATGCATAAGGCCCAATTGGGTTGTTAACTCGGTCATCATGTGATTACGAAAATGTTTTCCGTGATCAGTGACGATGGCTTGGGGTACTCCGAACCGCGAAATAACATGATTGAACAAGAACTGTGCCGCGGTGTGACCATCTTCTGACAATGTGGGCATCGCCTCAGCCCATTACGTGAAATAATCTACAGCAGCGATGATGTACCCATGCCCCCCAGCCGAGCGAGGGTTACAGGTCACATAATCGATGCCCCATTTGGCAAAGGGGCCGACGGTTACAATGGGGTGCAGCAGAGCAGGGGGTGCACGCATCTTCCGTTGGTAAATCTGGCACTCATGACATGAACAGACAGCAAGAATGCAATCCTTGAAAATGGAAGGCCAAAAATAGCCAACACAGAGGATTTTCTGTGTAGTGGCATATCCAAACATGTGACCACCACAAGCACCAGAGTGGCAGTCATTCAAAACCCTCTCTGCTTCTTCGAAGGTCAAGCATCGGCGAAGAACAGAATCAACACCGAGACGGTACAGGGTGTCCCCAACGATGCGATATGGTTGGGATTGATGTTGGATCTGTCGACGAGCATCCTTAGAGGTCTCGGGACGGAAAGACGATGTCTGCAAGTAGACAATAATATCCCCGTACCAGGGATCGAGGGTGCTGATGAGGAAGAGAGTTTCGTCTGGAATGGAATCCTCTAACTGAGAGGAGGCAGCAAGGGATGACAAAGAACACAACAGCTCAGCGAAGACAATTGATTTCTTAGACTTGGCAGCAGTAAATTCCAGGTTGAACTCTTGGAGGATGACTATCCACTTCGATTATTTGCCCCCCAGCAATTGTCGTGATAGAATATAGGTCATGGGGTTGCAATCGGAGATCACTGTCGTAGTACGCAACAAGATGTAGTGATGGAATCGTTGAACAGCGCAAACAGCAGTGAGGGCCAACTTCTTGACATAAGCATATCGAGTTTCTGTATCTAACAAGTTGCGGCTAAGGTAGTAGATAACATGTTCGATGCCATCGTCTTCATCCTAAACCAGAACCATACCGATGGTGGTATCAGCAGCGGCCAAATACAGCGTATAATCGCGATGATAATTCGGGGGCCACAACAAAGGGGCGGAAACTAGAAGAGTTTTAAGATGTGCAAAAGACTCCTCAGCTATGGCATCCCATCGAAATGGGGTGTCGCGCTTGAGTAACTGCGTGAAGCCCTTTGCCACTTCGACATAATTTGGGATAAAATGGATTCGACTTTAAGGGGATCCAAACGGATGCCCTCTCGGGAGACGATAAACCCGAGAAGTCGGCCAGATTCTACGCAGAAGACACATTTATGCGGGTTCAGCCGGATATTGTAGTGTCGACAGCAGACAAAAATCTCGTGGAGATGCGACGGGTGGTCTGAGCGCTTAGATGAATGAGCGGGAAGGTCATCCAGATAAGGCTGTACAATGTGCCGAATATTGTGAAAGGCGTAATACATCGCACGTTGAAAAGTGGCACCGGCATTCTTGAGACCAAAAGGGAGCTTTTTGTAAGCGAAAGTACCCCATGGACAGATAAAGGCCGTCTTGTGTTGATCAGTGGGCACGATATTAATCTGGTTGTAGCCAGAAAAGCCATCCATAAACGAATATATTTCACTCCCCACACACTCATCAATGAGTTGGTCAATGAAAGGTGTGGGGTAGTTATCTTTCAGGCAGGCTTGATTAATATCACGATAATTGACACAGACACGAATAGTACCCTGCTTTTTATCCACAGGGACAATGTTTGAGACCCAATCTGTGAGCGAGATAGGGTAAATAAAACGAGCTTTAAGAAGTTTTTCAACTTCCGCTTTGATAGCTACAGCCTTGCGGGGGTGCACAGGGTGTAAACGCTGACTAACAGGTTTGGCTCCTGGATACGTAGGTATCTCGTGCACTACAATGTTTGGATCAATGTCGGGCATCTCTTCATAATACCATGCAAAAACGTCACGGAACTCGCGAAAAAGCGCTATGTAGATTTGAATCTCCTTAGGAATGCAAGTGACTCCTATATAGATGTTCTCGACAATCCCTGGTTTGACAGAGATGTCGATAGGTTGGGTCTGCGTAATGTTCCCCAAATTCCCTTCAAATGATACTTGATAGATCTGAATGGGCGTCTGAAGAGGTTGTGAAGGGAGACACGGAGCAAACCGCTCGAGACAAGCCAACATTTCCCGGAGGGTAGGGAGAAATGAGGAACGATGGTGAAGATGGGACCACGGAGGTTCCTCGAGAGACATGGTCTCTATGATGGCTTCGTCGGAAGGAAATATTTCCTTTAATGGATCCGAGGAGGCGCATTCTCCAAGCTAGGGGGAATAGTGGTATGAGTCAAGAGCTCCGCTTAAAGAAGCGGGTTCAGCAAGAGGAGCTGATACGGCGGAGATTTCGATGTAGTTGAGCTTGGCGGGACTCAACGGCATCTCCTTGCCCCACGATTCTATCTGGTCGATGGGGGGCAGGCCCAGGGATCAGAACGAACCGAAATCATACTGATAGAGGCGAGGTTGGGAGGTGGGAGGGAGAAAACACCCATGAGGGAGGGATCTTTGAAGAGCCCGACTCCCACACTCTCAAAAGGAACCGACGTATGTTCGACGAAAGGCAGATTTCCTTCAGAAGAAGAAGCGAAGAAGGAGAGCTGGTCTACCATGACAATTTTCCCTTGGTGACGGAAACGGATGACACGGAAGAGGGATGAAGCCACGGCGTGCATGGCATACGTCCAACTCCGGCCCAAAAGGAGGTTGTAAGTGATATTTGTGTCAACGACCTCAACTTCTACTTCAACGGTTTTTCCTTCTAAAGTAATTGGTAATCGTTGAATAATACCATAGGGATGAGATTCTCTCCCATCGAAAGCTTCCAAAGTCATAGGAGACTAGCTCAGAGTCGGAGACTCGATCGCTTTCCAACAAGCAATAGACATGATGCAAGTTGACGCGCCCTCATCAATAACTGTACGATGTATCGTTTTTGAATTGATGATGACTTGTATAAGAAAAACGATCTGATGAGGTAGCCTTGGGACATGGCTCTCGAGATCAAAGGTAATCAGATCCGAATCTGCCGGGTCGATGCCACCGATGGCCAATAGCAGGGACTTCCTCTGAGGGGGGCAGCTCTAGAGAACTTCTAAGGCAAACATAGCCGACGGAGCCTGCGCTAAGTCCTCAACTATGCTATAGTGCTGAGCAGCACGAGCATTTGGGTTGTAAGATGATCTCTTGAGTACTCCTTTAGGAGGGGGTCGGATGGTTGTCTTAGTACTTGGTCTCTCGATGTGGATTGGACCAGAGTTGGACGAAGGAGCGCTTGAGGGAACCTCGGGCTCCTTCCCGGCGGATGACGGATACTCCTTTGTTCGATTCGTTACATGAACGGGAATGGACCCAGCGATGAAGACTTGGGAACCAAAGGGAGAAGAAGATGGATCAGCCACCATTTGAGTCTGTTTAGAGTGGAAAGGTTCTTTAAGAACCGCAGGAATCCCAGGAGCGCCTTTCAACAAACGACTAACCTCAGACCGCCTTGGGCAGTCTTTAGTGTAGTGATCCTCCTCACAAATGAGACAAGGATATTTGGGTTTGCGCTTAGCTCCTTCCTCGGATGGAGGTTTAGAGGAATCCTGTTTAGGTTGTTCAGACTTATTCTTTGCTTTCCCCTTTTTCTTTCCTTTCGAGGCCTTACTCGCCGTGGTGGACTGGACGACGTTATCCTCAGAAGTACTTCCAGAATTTGAACCACCCTGAGAAGTGTTTTCGTTAGAAGCATCCGACTTTTGCTTCCCAGGGTTTGAAGATGATTTTTTGGACGACGGATTCACAGAGCCAATAACTCCATCAAAAGATGGCTTTGGTGGAGCCTTGGATGTACCGGGTCTCGGGGCATCAGGCAAATACTCATACAAAGTACCTGACTGAGAGTAAATTAAGTCAAGGTACTAAGCACGCGCGATCGCTTGCTCTTTAGTCACGTAGGCTCCCATAGCAATGTCCCGTGAAATCTTAGGGACAAAGGAAGTCGTGAACCAATCGGTGAGGAGTTGATCAGGAATCCAAAACTTGATCAACCGGCGACGTCTTCTTCATTCATGTATATGATCAGAGATGTGCGTAGTTGTATCCTGCTTGAGGGATGTAAGGAGATGAGTCCCTGTCTCGTACCGAGTGGGTAGCTAAAAGTGAGTGAGGAATGCCATAGCCAATGAATTAAAGTCTTGAAAAGACGCACGGGTCAATTCAATGTACCATTTAGCGGCAGAGCCGGTGAGAGTCCTTTGGAACAGGCGAAGTTGAATCGAATCATCAAGCCATGAATTAGACGAACACCATAGTGATAAGTCATTACATGGGCTTGAGGATCCTCTCCGACTTTGCCGTCGAATTTGGGACAGTCGCCGGGTATTTTAGTTGGAACTGGTGGCCATTTTGGATTATGCAAAATAGGATCATTTGTTAATTTCGACACATCGGGCAGTTCCAACGTCGCTAGAAATGGTGGCTGCGGGTTGAAGGACATCTGCGGATATGAGGTAGGGCCAGATTTCCATCCAGTTGTTGGTTGCCCCCATTGACCTTGTCCGGACGGACCAGGTCCAAAGGAACCCTGTCCATAGGAACTTTGTCCATAAGGGTTATATCTCTAACTGGACGGTTGATACTGGTTCTGCCCCCTAGCACCGCATTGGTTACCATAATGTCCAGCAGGAGCAACATTAGGTTGCTGATAATTTTAATAAGGGTTGACCTGCGGTTGTTGGTAGTTTTGATATGGGGCAAATTGATTTTTCCCCTGGGGTTGCTGGTATCCATACGGTTGCTGGGTTCCATATTGAGCCTGGGAACCAGGCGACATCTGATAAGAGGGTTGGGATTTGTACCCACCTTGTGGCTGGAGCCCAGTTTGATTCTGGGGTTGGTAATCGGGTTGAGGCTGAGAAGCAGGAACCATCTGCATGCCCGGTTGAGCTACCCTAGAGAGATATCCTTGCGAACACTGAGGTTGGGCCATCTGGCCGAAAGGTTGTCCTAGTTGGATCTGAGACGGACCTACTTGCCCAGAAGGTTGAGCTTGCTGGGCGTTTGGTCGTCCTTGCACAACCGAAGGTTGTCCTTGTAGACCAGATGGCTAACTAGGCTGAGCAGTGGGCTAGCCTTGCTGTGCGTAAGGCTGGCCACTTTTCCCAGAAGGGTAGCCTTGCTGGTTTCCGGGTTTTCCTCGCTGCGCATAAGGTTGTCCCAGGTTCCCATAGGGTTGACCCGAAGGGTATCCCTGCTGGGGTCCAGGTTGTCCTTGTTGAGCATAAGGTTGTCCCGGGTTTCTAGAAGGTTGCCCAAGATATGTATAGGACGGACCACCAGAGGCCAAAGGTTGTCCCTGGTAGGGTTGTCCTTGTGGGCCTCTAGGTTGCGCTGGATAGGTCTGGCCATAATACTGCTGCCCATGATTAGGCCGCGAGTAGGATGGTTGACCTTGGTATGATGTTCCTTGGGATGGCTGCCCTTGACCCAGACGGAATTGGCCACTACCATAAGCGGTGGTACCCCAAGCCATATTCAACGGGACTGTACCCTCAACAACGAGTTCAGCTGGCAAGGAGGTATACAAATAATGATTGACAGGATCATAATAAGGGCCTTGCCCACCTGGATTTTGGACAGCATGCAGGTACTGAGAGTATGCCCCCCTGCTGAAATGAGATCAGAAGAAGGTTGGGCATCGCTTGCAGGATGAACAACTCTAGCAGCATGTGCTGATTGACCACTACGTACCGGGCCTCGGGATGGGCCAACAACAGTAGTTACGACAGAAGATGCCGTAACGGCACTAGCAACTGGAGTCGATGATGCGATGCAAACGGTCGGATGGGTTCGAACTGATGTGACGGCGGTATGGTGAACCTGGGAAACAAAAGGTCCCGTAGTGGGAACGATGTTATTATCCCACATAGAAGAGGAACTCGCAGAGCCCATAGCATCCCTTAGAGATCTATAGCGCGCCGGCACTGTGATACCGAGAGGTGTAACAGTGTAGGGCGTAGAGATAACCGGGGATGTAGCCGGGATTGGAGTCTCAATACTCGACATAACGGGCGTTCCAATCGATACAGGAGATGTATCTTCCATGTCGGAAGAAGCCATCGGGGATGAAACACCGACAGGAGTAGAGGGAAAATACTCTTCAGAAGGCTCCCAAACAGGGTTCCAAAACAAGTCATAAAGCTTGTCCTCTGGAGCACGAGAGTTCAACGGTTGGACACTTGGAATAATAGGGAAAGTGTCACCACAAACCGGTGTCTCAGGGGCAGCAGAAGAAGGAGACCCTTGGTCACTTGGGACGGGAGATGAGATCGATGGATCCGCCAGGATGATCAAGCAAAAATCCTAGACAAGCTAACGATAAGAGACCCTACTCAAAACTAACGCAAACAAGATCTAACAAGGTGAATGTAATCGTGGTCGAATAAATTTTTAAGACATTAGGACACAACTTGACCTTTTCATGTCGAGAAAAGGACAAAAGATGACTCTAGTCGCCTTCGAATATTTAATGAGCCCGAAGTGACAAATGCTCAATAGATCCTTTTCTTTTAAGGAGTCCGAAAAGGATAAAAAAGTGACTGCTCTGGAGAAACTAGGCAAGGGGGTTACCATACAATCTGTAAAACTCCATATACACCTTAGCGATCATATGAAAGCCAAGGACTTTCCGTACGGCAGTCAATCTTCGCGAATGCTATGTTCAGTGCGTTACGGGTTGTAAGGTGGCAGACACGGCTTCCTATGGATCAAGGATGATAACCTAGTGGAGTCTCCCCATATATACGTGACGGTACATGGGAGCACAAGTCTGTACTAGACCACAGTTGAATCACACAAGGAGGAATCACCCAACGTTAATGCGAGAACAAAAGTGACTAGGTTTAATGACGCCGGAGCACATCTCTAGCCTAGACCTCTAGAATGTGAGCGTTATGTTCCAATGCGTTTTTAAGTTCATTCGATTTATTTTAAAGTTGATCTTGAGTTACGTTTCGGTTTTCAAGTCCTACCGTATGTATTCCTCAAAATCCCTAAATGCACTCTATATGCCAAAACATGTCATTCCATTCGATGAATGCTAATTACAAAAGAGTTTAGAGAGATTTCATACAAACGAAACGATCACAAACAACAAATAATTTCCCTAATGCAGCTAATGGAAATCACTAAACTTTTCTTTAAGATTACTAATCCACTAATCAAAATGAAAAGTCCTAACTTTAATTAACTATCCCAAAGCAAAAGAGATTTTATTTTTCAATAATGACAAAATGCACTAAAGAGTTTTTGAGAAATAATAGCAAACAAATGTGGAAAAAATTGGTTGACCCCAAACAACTGTGATCTGTGCCCAGGTAGTGAAAAGAAATAGAAACAATGTCGAGATTGATTCAACAACAATCACTTAAACAACCAAGCAAAAGCAAGCAAAGAGGAAGGCTAAATCAAACCAATAGCAAGCAGTAAACGATCCTTCGCAAACGAGTAACCAAGCAAAGCTGATCCAACAAACTTGGAACAATAAAACTAGGTCACAAAGCAAAAAACAAGACTCGCAAAGAAATGCTTCAATCTTTAAACAATAAAAATCAAGTCATAAACCAAGTGAAAAAGGCAGGGGATAGCAAGACCAACAGGTTCAGGAGGTAGAATTGAAAAATTCCTACAGGAATCAGTGCGGGTGGAACACAGCAACAGAGCGCTGATAAGAAACTACGCGTAGCAACAAAGCGATGTTAGCGCGGAAGAACACGGCTTAACCGCGATGGTTCGATTTTCAGAACCGTCGCGACTGTTTGGTGTATTAACGCGATGATCAGGAAATCACAGAAAGGGCTATGCGATGGCAGTGCGACTTTTTTATAATAAACCGCGATGAAGCCAGAAAATGACCACAATAAAGCCAAAAACTCCCAAACCAAGGCAATCACTCTTTAAACAATCAAGGCACTTCCCAGACCGAACCAGGAAATCCAAAAAGCAGAGAACTAATCCCCAAACTTCGAAAAGAGAGCAAAAATCCAACTCAAGGAAAAAATGGATAAGAAAAGGACAAAAGCTAGCTCCAAGTTGTTCAGTTTGTAAACAAAACCGGAGATTGACTGAAATGGCTTTGATCTACTTCGCTAATGCAGAGCAATAGTGTTTCGAAGGCTAACTGTCCATGCTTCAGGCTCCGTCTAAAGCTTACAATTCAAACAACAAGGTACAACTCCCCAGCAGAGTCGCCAAATTGTTGTGTAGGTAAATCCCCTCTAAGGACAAAGGCGATTCCACTAGCCTAACTGAGGTTTAGCAAAAATCAAGCAACGCTAACATGCAGGTTCCTAATTGCAAAATAAAGGCCAAGATGAGAGCCTACCTCGAATCCAACGCTTATATTCGTAGAAGGGTTGTCGCTTCCGTTCTTTCGCTTCATCTGGTTGCAATCCTCACGATCTCCGTGAACGTACACCTGCACAAGCAAGGACAAGACAAATACAAGCATAAAATCTAGGAAATGCAACTATGTACCGATCAGAAAAGATACAACTCAAACATCATAATCAAAGATACATGAGTGGAACCATAATGATAGTCGTCTATTATTATTGATAAAACAAAAGAGAATACAACCAAGTTTTGACGTCAAATCCTCCTTTGGTTGGGTCTAGCCAGCAAGTCCTTCAAGCATTCACCCTTGAAAGTAGATATCCCAAGACAACTCTCTCTCTCTCACACAAGTTTACACAATATGGAAACACTTCACAACCTTCCTCAAGCATTATAGCAATCCCACACTTATCACACCAGCTGCCTACCAAGCTTACACACTATCAGCAATGCTCTAAACACAATCAATTCCAAGCTAGCAGCTCATGGCAATGGTGGAGGCTTAAATAGGAGAAGTAGTCTCCATGAATGGTGTGAGGATGAGCTTATCTCCAAGGAAGGTGGCTCAAATGATGAAACAAACATGCCAGAGAAGGGAGGGTGACATTTACAAGGCCAACAACCAGGTATGGAGTCATCTGGAAGGCCGGATGTTAGAACAAATTCGCCCAAATTGGATCATTATGGGTGCATAACTACACTGGAGCGTTGTCATCGCTACTGAATAACAAGGAAATTCTTATCAGCGCGATCAGATATAAGGAACAGTGCGCTGTCACATGAAATTCGACTAGCGCGGGAAAGTCGTGTGCTTCCGCGCTGGCAGCGCATTGAGTCTGTTTAGGAGTGCTCGTCAGCGCGTTTATTTTTAAAACAGTCGCGATGATAGAGGAAACTTTTGCAAAGTGGGTCATTTGGACACATTAGAGAGCATGATCATGGTTAATTTGGTCTCATGACACAGTATGAGGACTGACAGGGAGACAGTGACAAATTACTGTGTAACAGTTAGGATTCTAGATCTCAATAAACCATGCTTGAACCTATCACTTGTACCCATCCATTATGTTTTTTATGTCCCCTTGCGCCATTCAATATACCGAAATATCCCCCTCCATAAAAATTCATGAGGATTGAACATTTGGAGGCAGAAATTTAACAACCACCTCTAGAAGTTTTATTTGAATGACTTTTGCGGGTGGGGAGGCGGGTGGATTGTCCACAAATTCCTCCAAAAATTACATTTTAAGTCACAAGAATTTAACTTTTGGAGGTGGTTTTGGACACCCGCCCCTCGCTCCCCACCCAAAAAAATAATAAGTCAAGAAAATTTAACTTTAAGAGGCGGTTTTTAAATATTTGCTTCCAAATGTTCAATTCTCATGACTTTTTTCTTGGGGGGGTTTCAAAAACAACCTCCAAAAGTTAAATTCTCATGAATTTTAGGGGGTTGTCAAAAAACCGCCATGAAAAATGTATTTTGCGGTAGTCATTTAAACCCCCCCCAAAAAAAAAAAGAAAATAAAAATAAAAAAACAAAAGTCTCGAGAAAACACTTTTAGAGGTGGTTGTTAGAAACCCCCCACCACAAAACAAAGTTCAATTGACTTTCGGGGGGGTTTAAAAACCGTCATGAAAATCATATTTGGGGGAGGTTATTAAACCCCCCTCCCAAAGTTCAAGTTTCATGACTTTCTCGGGGGGTTTTCAAAAAAATGCCATGAAAAATATTTTTAGGGGAAATAATTTAAAAACCTCCTCCAAAAGTTGAGAAAACACTTTTAGAGGTGGTTGTTAAACACACCCCCCCCCCCCCCAAAAAGTTCGAACTTTCATGACTTTTAGGGATGTTTTCAAAAACTGCCCCTAAATCCCTAAAAAAAAATTAGAGACGGTTTTGGCATGATCGTCATAATCTAAATCTCCTTTAAAGGAATTTTTTGCAGTAGTGTAAGTGCCAATACATGCCAAGTGCCGAGTGTTAGTGCATTCTAAGTGTCAAATATTTTGTTGTTACTTCTCTCCTTCTTTCCAATAATTGATCTCAAATAAATTTAATATTAAACCATACCAAACCAAGCCAACACATGCCAAAGCATACCAATGCATCTCAACGCATGCCAGGCATGCTAAGACTTACCAAGTGTCAACACGTGTCAAGTGCCAATGTGTGTTAAGGAGTGTTACACATGTTATGGACTACCAGTGCATGTCAAAGAGTGCTAAGGTGTGATAGCGGGTGCTAATGCATACCAAGGAGTGTTAGGGACTACTAGGGAAAGAAAAGGGAGCACTAGGTCAAAATGCATGGAAATGAATAAATATGAGGGTGTGTAAGGCAATACCAATGAGTGTTAGGCATGTCAAGGAGGGAGTGATAAGGTGTGCTAAGTAGTGGTAAGGCATGCTAGGGAATTACCAGTGCATGTCAATAAGTGCCAAAATACGCTAGGGAGTTCCATGGTGTACTAACATGTGCCAAATAGTGCCAAGGCATGCCAAGACATGCTAGGTGCTAAGGAATGCCAACATGTGCCAACATGTGTCAAGGAGTGTAAAGGCAACAAAAGGGAGAACCAAGATAAAATTAAAGTAATCGAACACATAAGAGGGCTAATAATTCATGAATTTACCTTTTTCAAAAGGGGCATGCTAGGCACACTAACAATAGGTTTGAATACATGCCAAGTTCCAATGCATACCAAGTGCTAATGTATGTCAATGAATGGAAAGGTGTTCCAAGGCATGCTAGAGACTACAAAGAATGCCACATGCTAGGGAAGTTTTATGTTGTGTTAGCACATGCCAACATGTGCTTGGGCATCCTAGTCATGGAAAGATGTTCTAGTTACAAATATGTCCCAATACATGCAAGGTGCCAAGGAATGGTAGTGTGTGCCAAAACATGTTAGGGTGTGCCAAGAGTACTGAGGAGTGGTATGCCTCTCTCATTAATAGAATTAACTGAGCTTGATTATGTATTAAATAATATGGTTCCTACACACACTAGTGGAACTTCATCTAAAGGGAATTTTCTGGATAATAAACTTAACAGAGATTAATCATGTCTTGACTAATAGGAAAACTATATTCTCATTTCTTGAGGGAAATGACACACACTTATTAATTCTTAACAAATTGATTGAATCTAATTACTATGGCCTTAGGGGCATAATTAAAAAGACTCCATAATAGTGGTCTTAAATCATTATCTTTTGACAAAAAATATAGCAACAATCGCATAATGTCATCAAAAACTCATTACACTGATCAATGGTGACGAACATTTTTTTACTGTCACCAAAAGTAACCAAAATGAGCATTGGTGAAGGCCAATAAAAGGTCATCACTAGAAGTGTCACCTTAGAGAGAATTAGTGATGGGCCTTTAACAACCATCACCAAAAGTGTCACTAAAAATGGCTTTGGTTACAAACCTAAAAGGACCATCACTATATGCACTTACAACAACGTTCTTTTAAGGACCGTCACCATATGCAACACTGGTGACGAACCTTACGGGTCTGCCACTGGAATGACCCTCACCAATGGAGGTCCAATGGGTGATCAATGTCGGTCCAATGGGTAAAACCTGCATTGATCGCCCTCGACCTAAATGTTTCACTAGTCCTCCTAGTAACCTAATATATTGACAAAATTTCATGAAATAACAACCAAAATGATGGGAAGAGACAAAGATCTTACCTGCAGTAGACGACTCGACGAATAATGTCCTGGGTTGATTGTACTCCTCGGCTGAAGTTTCAGGTAAAATAGGGTAAATTTTCTCTCCAAGTTACAATTTGGTAAAATGGTAAAAATATTTTGTTTTTTCAAGTTTTTACAAGTATCAAATGATATTTTTACCAAAATTAGGGCTTTTTCACTTATTTTTAAATATTTTTCCTCGAAAATTGGTAATGTGCGTTCACTTGTGCAGCGACAAGTCATTATACTTGGTGACAAAAATTTATTTTGACTAATTCAAAGAGGCAATTTATTTTGACTAATTCAACGAGTTTTATTTTATCACTTTTTCGGACTCGTCAAATCTAAATGAAAAAGCGACCCCATGGAGTCATCTTTAAGATCTTCCCTGACTCTCAAAAAAAGAAAATATTTTTGAGTACTTGTTGTTTTGAATTATTTAAAGTAAATTAAATGACATCTACTTAGTGTTAGTTTAACTGTTTTCCGAACTAAAATAAACTATTGTACAAAAGGAATACCTTAGTCGAACATGGCTAAGAGGTTCTCTTGGATATTGTTTTCTACCTTTTTGGGTTCAAGAGACAATTTATGAAACGGACCTTTGGAGTTTTCTTTTCCACTTCTTTTTCAAAATCTCTAAACATGAAAAAGATGTTGAGTATCCGCTCTGTTGGACTCGTAAAAATTAAATGATGCAGGACTTGTCACCATGAAAAGACCAAGTTTCTCCTTCCTAGGGCTCATAAAACTTACTAGGATGGATTCATCTAAAGGATGAACTTATATGCCAATCATATACTATCCCCTTCAAGCTTGCGATAAAAAATAATGGGGTACTCACTAGAAATGTTGGGGGAAAAAGTGAAAGCGATCATCTCTTGTATTTTGTAAAGGAAACATGTTGCTCTTGAACACAACATTCATCTATTTCTCATGTCAAGTTTGGGACATCCTCAATTAGTCACTTACCTTCCTGGGTTTGGAAAATCCATTTGCCTCTCCTTTGATTATACCACTTCGTCATCAAGACCTCTTATCCTGTGTTGAGTCAAATGTTGCCAAACTTCGGAGTTGTGTTGTTGATATGTTCAAGAGAGGTCCTATCTACAGTTCTTTACCTCTTATACATTGTCTAAATTTCTGCCACATTCCTAGATCACACTTATATACTCTACTGCATCCTTCATTTCGTTTTGATGATGTGGGATTTATTATGGTCTCCGACAAATCACTTCCTATTTACTACAGCTCATTATCTAGGAAGATAATATAGAAACTCCCTTCCAATACCTTAGAGCTTGGATGCCTCAATAGAAAGTTCTTCACATTCGGAAACAAGTTTACATCATTGACATTCAATCGGATGATTCAATGACTATTCAACTTCAGCTTCATTATCACATTCATGGATTGTGATGATCATACCTTGAGAGCCATTCTCGTTATTGGTGGTTTCTCTCGTTCTTGTTAACGGTTTACATCATTGACTGGTAATCAGGTGGTTTTATATCATGTTCGACTTCAACACATCTATTCACATGTTATATTTCATACATTGATCGGGTCGAGACGGAGGGCAAGACCCTAGATAATTTATGATAAAATCCAAGTTGCATCGAGTTATGAGTTATTCATGATTGTACACATGTTTTCCTATGTATGGATGGTTGTGACCATACAGTGGGTCCATATATATGATCCTCTTTATTCATATGGCTGTGACCATATCGTGGATCCATACACATGATCCCTTCTATTTGGATGGCTACATCCATACTGTGGATTCATGTATCATTAGATGCCTATTCATGTATCACTTAGCATGTTTATCAGATATGTCATATATGTATATGTTTGATTTGTAGGTCTCCTGACGGTGTTGTTCTAGTCCTTTCCTTGGCTTGTAAAGCATCTCATCCATCACTCCCTGTTCTGCCTTCATGCTTTAGGTGGCATCTGTTAGACAAATTTTTGTCACACCTCCTATTCACTTCCTATTCCATATCCTAAAGTGCCAAAATGTTGAAAACTGTGAAGTATATCTATCATGATACACAGAAAAAAACATCCCTGAAAAACCAAAGGAAAATTTCCCTGAGTCAATTCTGAGTCGAGCTCTCCCATTTGGAGCTCTTGAACTTATCATTATGGGCATTCCCCTTGAGATGTAGACCTTCCTCCCTCTTTTGTGGATCCCTAACTCCCTCTACCATCCTATAAATCAACTCCCTTCTATTCGTAAATGGTTGGTCATTAATTACCTGCATTCCTATACCGAGATTATGCCCAAATGATGCCCATTCTAAATTGGATAAGGAGTGCCTGAAGAGTATTTTCTTGGACTTAGAAATCCACCAAAAGGAGGTCATCAACATTAAGGCATAGGTTGTATGCTTCCCTTTTTAGCTTATCAATATGCACATCTAATGTTCACTTTCCCTAATTGTGTAAATGTTTATGCTTTTAGCTTAATACTCCTTGATCTATTAAGTAGTTTATGTTTGATGTATGCCATATATGCTCTTGTACCTTGTATTTCTCTTTGATCTTTCTTGCAGGTACTCGGACGTGAAGAATAGGTAAGGAGTGAGCCTAGAAGCGAAGGAATCGAAGTCATCTCCAAAGGATTGAGCGATTAACATTAGAGCGAGTTAGGTCACTCTCTCTCTACATTTAATAAACATAAGCTAGGAAAGTGTATGTTAGTGTGTTTAGTTTGTTTCTAGACCTACTCATTGGGCTAGAGGGATCGCCTCTGTCCGTAGAGGGGATTTTCCTTCACAACAATAACTTATAAAATGAAATTAAAAAAAAAAAAAAACAAAACCTAAATTATAGTTTTTTTGGGTGGTTTTCTAAGTTGTTTTTGGTCTTCAAACATTTTATTGGTGGTTTTATAGGTTTTTTTTTGTGTGTTTCAAGGGTTTTCTTGGTGGTTTTTTTTGGTTTTCATGGTGCTTTTCGTGATTGTTTTTTGTAGTTTTTGTATGTTAGGTGTTTTTCAAATTAATTTATTTTTTTATAAAAAAAAATAAAAAAATAAAAGAGATAAAAATGATAGGAAACCTACCTCGGCTTGAGTATCTGGTTCATTGGTAGGGTTGATGGGTAGCTGGATTGAGTTCCTCTATCTTGGTCGAGCTTAGAAATCTTCCATTGAAATCCTTTTTTTCTCACAGTTTGAGCACAATGAATTGCGCAGGTCGTGGTCAGGGTTTTCAATAAGAAATAACACTCGATCGAGCCTCTAACTCAAGTTAGAAAAGGGCCTGATAGAGAGATTGTTTAAACACTTTATCGAGCTATTTTTAAGCGCCTAAACAACTTGATCGAGTGCTTAAACATTGATCTATTGATCACTTAAAATTTCTTGATCGAGCATCCTTTTTCACCAAAATGTGCCCTCACTTCACAAAAAAGTGTAACCCAACTCCATAATCTCACCCATAGATGAATCCAGAGAACAATAAGAAGGTTTTAAGGAGAATAACATATAAGATATAGATTCAAGCAACTTGTTAGAGAGTATCTCAGGTGTAGATGAGAATATTGTCTACACTTTTGTGTAGAAGGAGGTGAATTTGAGTAGCCTCAATCACAAGGAAGATAAGGATATGATTTTTCTTTTCCATATTAAGGCCCAAGTCAAAAGTACCAAGGTAGATGCTCTATTCACTTGTAGTTCACATTCCAAACTCATTATATTCGATCTATTTATAAAACATGGCTTGGCATTTCGTGATCATCCTAGCCCATATCCATTAATATGGATAAAAAAGTATGGAGAGATGAAGGTCATGAAATAGTGTAATGTTAAATTTTTTGTAAGTTAAAAATTTATTGATGAAGTTGAGGTAGATATAATACCCCTTAGTGTGTGTGATGTAATGATTGGAAGCACCTACATGTATATGAGGGTTGAGGTCTTCATGAGGAGAGAAAATTAATACTACTTAATCAAGGATGGGAAATATTACATTATCAACAAACATAATGGTGATTCAAATATCTCTCTACTAAGTGCCAACTAAGACAAAAAATGGATTAGTTCTAGTAAGAAACATATATTACTTTTCTTAAGAGAGAATAAACTAGGTGATGAAATAGGAAGAGTAAATGCATCCGTAATTGGATGTACTAAAGAGAAAACACATCAATATAGGAGGGGTTACAGGTTTAGAAAGGAGTTTTCTAGGAGCCTAAAAGGTTATCACCTAAGAGGGCAGTGGAGCATGAAATATAGTTTTTTCCTGACTCCCCATTACCAAATAGTGGGCTATATAAATTTTCCATTCTAGAAGTATACAAAATGAAGAAATAGTTGTAGCATTTGTTGAAGTAGGGAGTAATTCGACCAACCACCTCACCTTATGCATCACATATCATTATAGTACCAATAGCATGGGACTTGAAAATATGTGTTGGTTATAGATATTTGTACAAGAACACTAACAAGAATTGGTACTCTATCCCAAATATCAATGATTCATTTAATCCATTGTATCATACCAAGTACTTCATCAAGTTGGATCTCAGACCAATATATCCCTAGGTACAAAATAAAGGAAAATACATCTATAATACCTTCTTCAAGGCAAGGAAATATCTATATGGATGATTGGTCATGCCCTTTTGTTTATATACTGCATCATCTACATTTATGTGGTTTATGAATTACGTGTTACATCCATATTTAGATTCATTGTAATATTATATTTGGATGTCATATTAGTCTATGCCTCTAACTGCAAAGAGAACATTTGTGAGCTTATGTAGGTGTAGAAGGCTCTAAAAAAGAATTAATTGTTTACCAACTTTAACAAATGTGATTTTTCTTAGTATCCATTAATGTAATTGGGGTATGTGATTAATAGACAAGAACTCAAGATAGATCCCATGAAGATGAAGGCCATCCTCAAGTCACCAATTTAGGAACCAACTCTTTCATTTCCTAATTTACAGAAACCTTTCAAAGTGGAGATGGATGCAAGCATATGTGCTACTGGATTTTTTTTATGCAAGGAGGTAAGCCAACTTGAAATCATCTTGAAACGTTTCATTGAGGAGTCCCAAATTTCCCTACATATGATACAAAACTATATTCCTCGATTCAAGATATTAAGAAGTGGAAGAACTATTTCATGGGCAAGGAAACCACCATCCACATTAATTACTAGCCATTGTGTTATTTTTAGGCCCAAAGTAAGCTTCAATAAACCATGCATTACAACTGGATGGGTTTTTTTAGTAGTTTCATCTAGTCATAGAAAATAATAAAGTAAACATTATTAAGTTGATAAACATTATTTTAAGGGTATCCACATCAAATATTAAGACTTTGGAAAACCTAATGCACATGGAGCATTTTACCCATGATGCATACAAAGAGGTATACACAAAAGAAAAGGACTTTAAAGAAGTGTTTCAACAACTATGGGATCAAATTCATGTAGAATAAGGTGATAATAACAATAACTATCATCTCAAAACTGGTTTTCTCTATAGGCTAGGAAATCTCTTTGTTTTTAAAGGTCAAATATTTCAGCTTATTAGAGAGGCTCACATCTCTAAGGTTACATGAGAATTTGGTGTTGAGGGGGATTGTTTCCAACTTACAAAGGAATATGTACTGGGCCAAAATGTAAGAAGATGTGGCTCAATATATTAGAGGATGCATACCTTGTTTTACAAGCAAGCCCAATAATAGCAAGCAAGGTTTATAGCATCCCTTACCTATACCCACTCAACCTTAGGAGATCGTTTCCATGGATTTTGATGGTGATTCTCCAACAACTAGGAAGGGACATTCCTTTTTTTTATGGTAGTTGATGGGTTTAGTAAGATATGAATTCATATGCCTTTTAAAATCACCATCAAAGGACAATAAGTATTAAACATGTTCTTTGAATAATTCTAGGTGTACTTTGGGATACCAAGGAACATCATTGAAGATAGGAATTACAAAATTATTAGTGCCTCTTAAACCTTTATTAAAACATGGACACCAAGTTGAATAGATCTACAACGTTCCATCCATGTATATATGAAAAATAAAGTAGTCAACAGGACATTGGTTCAGGTTTTTAGTAGTTACAATCAAAAGCATAAAAAAACCTAGGATGAAAATACAATCTATATTCAACACACTTATACTAAATCAATTCACACTTCTTTCAATAAGTACCCTTTCAAAAAATTCTTTGTGTAATTTCCACCTTCACCCTTGGATGTTGTATATGGAAAACAAGTAGGAGTGAGGAAATATGTCTCATGAGAAGCATTACAAGTGGAGAAAATTGATAAGAAATATCCTTTTCCAAGTAAATGATATGCTAAATAAGTCATAGGAAAATTATGAGGCCTAACATGATGAACGCATAATTGTGAAGACATTCAAGGTGGAAGGAAATAATTTAGTTGCAATAGAGAAAAGAAAGGCTATAGATTTCTAGTAAGAATACCAATGCTTTTTGGTATGATCCTTTTGAGGCATGAGAGAAGGTAAGTGATAATGCATAGAGACTCAATATACCCCCATATTTGTGCATTTACCAAGTAGTGAATGTGGAAGATCTAAACCTCTATAGGCCTTCCATGTTAATTCAAGAAACTAAGGAATATGCCTACCTATTGTAGAGGACTTAGCATCAAAGTATTAGGAAGAATTGGCAAAAGATACTATTTGGAAATGAATTCTAAAAATATTGAAAAAGAGTAGCATGACCTTTGGAAAATAGGGTTGAAAGGACAAATTCCAGACAAGGAAAAATGGTACTCCACAGCGAATGTGGAGGAAACAATTCCTCACCTCCTTAAATAAAATATTTTGTGGACCAAAATCCTCCCTAATTAGGGAGGTGTGATATAATGTATAATTATATAATTTTCATATATCTTTGTACTTTCTAGGAGGAAAAAATTGGGGGAATTGACATGTAGGTCTTGGTTTGGAAATTTGGGGTTTAGAACCTTCCAAGGCTATTTTGAGGTATCGAATGACACTTTTTGGGGTCAAAAATTTGTGAGCATAGCTCTAAGTGCCTTGAAATTGTTTTACACACCAAGCAATTTTCTAAATATTGTGAGAATCACCTCATCAAAGCGCATATATAAAAGTTATGCCTCTTGCGAGTTGACCTACCTTATTAACCACCATGATACTAAGTGGATGTTACATCATCCTTTGTTACTCACACATGTGTACTTCCTAGAATATTCTAAAAGTTCCAAAACCTAACACTAATTGAGGTTTGGGACATGCAAAAACCCTAATCCTACATGAGTATCAAACTTTGTTACATACTAGGCTGGTAGGAGAAGAGGGGGTTTCATTATTTAATATTTTACTTGTTCCTAGTTGAATAAAACATCTATGAGTGGAATTTGAGAGCATAATAGAGGAGGAGGATGACTCTATAAGAGATATTTAGGCTACAATGTCAAAGACAACTCCACAGTGAATGACCCTTTTTTGTATTTCAATTTCATAATTAAAGAGAAGGTAATCAGAATAAACGCCACATTCTAGTTGGGATTTCTTCAATTTTTGGTTTCCCATGATACATATTGTGTTCCTTGACGTGGATGGTGTGTTTTTTCACTTTTTCTTTCATTTTATTTTTTAGATATTTTTATAGAATTTGAGCATTAAGCTACTAATAAAAAACTTGAGATTCAAAGAATAAACTTACATGATAAAATATTTCATCATAATACAAGTTTTGGTGTAATTAATTGTTCTAGTGGAATATCCACAATAATTTATAGATCAATTCCATTATGAATACAAGTAGCACCCACATAAATTTCCCATTTATGTCAAGTGATTAGTGCTTCAAACTTGTCTTCATGAGGAGTGGATTTCTAATATCCTTTATTTTAAACATTTAACATGAAGAACCTTACAATATTATATTATTATCGTGGGATTAAAGTGTGATAAATTATTAAAATATCATCTTAGATCAAGCATGGAAACAACTTCAAAAGAAAATCCTTAAAATGATAGATTGCAAAGCACAATGACATATTAATAAACCTCACCATGAAGACTTCAAAGAATAAAGTAGAAAAAATCATTAGCCTAACCTTACATAAATAGTTAATGGAAAACCTAATTTATACTATTAATCAACATAGTAATACATGATTATATTGTTGTCATGATGTTAAGGTACATGGTTAAACCAAAGATAAGACACTCAAAAGTGATAAAGAGATTTATAAGATGTATTAAAAGTGTATTGATTTAGGGAATGGAATGTCTTAATAGTCATGATGAAGCAATATTCTAGTTGGATAAATTGTTTTTGGTGATGTAAATGTATGAAGTCAACACACCGATATGATTGTTACCTCAATTTAGTGATTATGTGTTGGAGTAGCAAGTATCACTAAATAATTCATGTATTTTATGATACAAAAGTAGAGCATTATAAAGGAGTGTCACACGTAGCATATGAGAGAGTTTCACTAAAAATAATAGTGACTACATCTGATTCTTTTATGTGACAACTAAGGAGATATCTATTTGGTAAAAAAATACATTTTATTATATAAGAAGCAATCACATTAAAGTTTACATAAATGTTTAATATTGGTTACTATCAGAATACTATATTCAATTATAATATTGCAAAGTGACTTATTGATTAATAGCCATAATTACAAAGCTTTTAGGAAATTACAATTTCAAAAAAATAAAATCATAGAGATAGTTGGAATTGAAGAATGCAATTTTCATTATGGATCAAAATTAAAAATATTAATCAGAATTTTTGTATTAGTAGGATTCAAGAAAGCATAATCCCAAATAATAATTTGGCACAACAATATGAAAGCAAGTGCACCCCAACTTTGATGCACTAATGTGTAGTTTTTATACATACCTAGTTCAACCAATGAGCATTTAAGTATGAGACTTGAAATGTCACAATATAAGGATTAGTCAAATTTGATTTTCAACCTAGCCAACTTTAATCAACTTTGGAAAACTAATTTGTTGATTAGGTGCTTACCTAGTTCAACCTACAAAGATTGCACTTAATGTACCTACAACGCAGCATGTTTGTTAACAATATATTAAGGAATGCCCTTAATCTCACTAAATGTTGAAAAACGCTTCCCAAAATGCTTAGTTGAAGCCCCCTCCTGTTACATCTATGCAATTACAAAAAGAAGAAACTTTATTTTTACTAGATATCACAAATATCCATTCTTTTTATGGCATTTTGAACATCTTTTTTTATTTATACCCCTAACACTTAAACAAGGAAAAAATCTTATAATCTTATAAGTCAAAAAAATAACCCAAAAATTAACCAAACAAGTGCATTGGCATTCTAACATACAGATATGTCATTGTAATAAGATAACTTTAGGTTTAAAGACTCAATGTCATACATAGGCCAGAAATTCACTTAAAAAAAAGAGATTATGTATATGAATATATTTTTGTAAACCTCGAAAAAACTTTTAATTGTTAATATATATATACAAAATTTCCCTTTGTTGTGAATGATATACTTAATAATTCAATTTTATTTTGTTATCATTCAAACACACAAAGACATTCTCATCAAGAGAGATGAAAAAGATGAAAAGCGCATTATTTCAGCCAACCACCCAACCGACCTTTTCCAGCGGCCTCCAGTGTCACCGCCACCACCATACCGTAGGAATATGCGAGGGTATACAATACGGCCATACGTTGAATTTTAAGTTTGAATTTCACAACCCCGCTCGAAATTTGAATTTTGAATTTATCTTTACCGCTCCGACAATGTTTTTTCCTCCTACATCGCGGAAATGAGGTGAGCGGCACCGACGGTGTTTTAATTCACAGCTGAAGCAACAAGGTTGAAGATATGCATTCAGTTTAGAGTTACTGCAATTGGGTTCTTCCGCGGATTCAGATAAAAACAGCTCAACCAATATATTCTCTATTAATTAATGAATGAGGAAATTACAAGATATTTATACAATTAATAGTCTCAAGATAGGAATTCTATCTTGGACGTACGCTAGTGTGGTTGAGAGATTCTCTCAACCACACACTAAACTAGAGAAAACTAAATCCCTATAATGTAGGAACAAACTCCTCAAATGGAGAATTATAACCATAGACAAGTAGGAATTAATTATTTCCAACTCCCCCCCTTAATGACTACTTGTCATGATAGTCAAATCCACCATCATCACACGAATTGCATGTACAAACCCTCCAAAAACACAATCTGTCGCCCTCAGACAGATCCACAATTTTCTCTGATCCCGCAGATCCTCTTGAAGGTGAATTGGCGCGATCCTGAATGATAAAACCCGCGCCCATTAGCACGATTAATGGCCTAACAGACACGCCAGTTGGCCTTCCTGGCGCTGCTGTTAGTGTAAAAAACACGCCAATCCCCTTCTACTCAGAAAAAACATCTGAGTCCGAGCTAGGTGTTACTGCAGTCCACCTGCTCCTACGAGCACAAAGCTCCTATGTACACACAGCCACAAAGGCAATCTGCCACCACTGGGCAAGTCCGATTTACCACCACCGGGCAAATCCGCCGACTTCATCTGCTTCCACCAAGCAGATCACAGAGCTCTGATTCGCCACCACCGGGCAAGTCCGATCACGGAACCTCAATTCGCCACCACCGGGCAGATCCGTTCTGCTACCATCGAGCTGATCAAGGATCTTAATTCGCCACCACCGGGCAGATCCGATCTGCTACCACCGATCTGATCAAGGATCTCAATTTGCCACCATCGGGCAACTCCTGTAGCCACTAAGGCTCTATAGATGGTTTCTGGCTCACCACCAACCATCACATTACAGTGACAAAGGATGGTTTCAGGCTGACCAAAAACCATTACAAAGTGGTTTTGAGATCACCACGAACTTTCAAATGCCTTAGCAAGGCTTACATTTCAACATTGGAGTTTAGTACATACAATGACTATTACAATAATATGCTAGGGAGTCTATTCCACAAGCCACACTAACTCAAACAAAAACTACTTTGTTGTCCTCCTTAACATTGTTGTTGCTCCTTTACCTCATCTGTGAGAGGTCCACCAGAACACAGGCACTTACAGTCCCACAAAGAGAACACAATTTTCCCTTCAAGAACAGTTTTCAAGCATGCTACCTCATGCTTGCTAACAATCTGCAACAAGATCTCGATCATCCTCCAATTTCTGATGTAGCTCCAATTGATGTCGTTTTCATGTCACGGTCACCATTCCCTGCAAATTTTCTTAGTGTTGGAATGACCAGTTCCAACACACATTCAGAATTCAGAATTGTGACAATAGTTGGTCAGACCAAAGTCACTTCAATAATGACATAAAATACCATGACATGAAATACTAATTATGAAAAAACAGCAGCATTAGCCCCAAAATCAACACGGTATACACCAGGCATCATTGACAATGCTCTTGCAAGTTCTACACCGTATTTAACCTGCAAGCCTATATATCATAATCTCTACTTGATTGTCATGGGAGGAAGCCACAGTTGACAACGCCCAACAACTTCAAAACCACAGAAACAGACCGTTTCTAGCAATGGATCCAGCGGCCCGTAATTATGTAATAGGACAATCAACTCCAGATCCGCAAAGTGAAAACTGCAGGGGACGATCAGGAAGGCTTGGCCACACAGACAAGCGGGTTCACCACGACACAGCATCCCAAGCGAAGGCACCACTAATGAGCTTCTGGAAAGCTTTCAAAACGCTTACGGACTGTCTCTAATGACTGTATGTGATTATCATTTTCCCTGTGCTCTCAAGCTCTCAAACTTGCTGGCCAAGCTCATCTAAAGAGACCCGCGATCAAGCGCATTAGTCACTCAACAGATCAGCAACCCAAAATACTTGCCTTAGGAGCACATCCAATATCCGTTTCTCTTCCTATTGTATGCCCAAGCCCAATGCCTTTGCGTTATAACAGTGCCTATGCAAAAAATCATTAAGCTACCGTTAATCATATTTTTCTCTCCAATTATACACCAGGAAAAATACCCAAGAGAGGCTCATGATGATATCTCCAACAACCTATCTAGGCCAATCTCTTGCCAAATCCTCCACCCTTCTCGCAAAGTAAAACCTCCATAGAGCCATCAGAGTATGTAAAACAATGCAGCCTTTCGCAAAAAAAAAAACTCTGGAACTCGCGATCCCTAACAAACGAAACCATAAACAACATAATTCCTATAGAAAACAGAAGCATGCCTGCAACGGAATCCGATGTCTGAATCAAAAGCTGATCATGGGGAGTGGAACCCAGGAGTTTGCTGGCAGTCTCCTTCCCATGCCCGAAGATAGAAACTTCTCCAGAAGAACATCATGAGGGAACCAGAGACTACAGCAATTACTGATTGGAGCAGACAGATTAGAATGAAGCAATAAGCCATTCTAACATGAATGGATACAAGGAGCCTTGATTTTCAAATTGCACAATCTATGTAGCATCCGCCGGGCCTGCCATTCAACATGTTCAGCGCTAAGAGGATTCTGAAGGAGTTTTTGATCTCAACAACACCTCTACGTTCAACAGGCACACTCCATGCATGTAGGGATGGGCCAACAAGGTTAAACTCTCAATCTTTATATGAAATGTGCTCTCTTTGTAGCTCTGGTATAGGCATGCATGCACTCCACTGCTCGACCTCACAACTGCCTCAGGATCTGCATTCAGACACCCCACAGAGTAACCGAGCACAGGAATGAGTGCCAAATTAACATTCCAAAAAACACACAATGAGTATTTCTCATTGGGATCTGCCATCCAAACCATCTGCCAATCGTTCCTCGGCTAAAGCCCTTGCCATTTTTTCGCAAAAGCCCCTACGCCATGCATCCTCAGGATGATTACAGGGCAATGGATCATTCAAATGAAAATCGCAGCAGCTTCATAAGGTACCACTATGAAGATTGAATCTTTCGTAATTATACAATCAAACAACAAAATGGGAGATTTGAACGATACAACTCATCATTCACAAATTCGTCATATTCAGTAAGATAATGGAATCAGCTTGAGCAACGAGAGACGGAATTTCAGAAATTTTGCGAGCCTTACCCGAGAATTTGACAAAGGGCTTCACGACCTCCAGTATGTACAGATCTGTAGCGTACCATCCCGTCCTATTGCGAATTCACTGCGAGCTCATGTGGCTCAGAAAAACGAAGACGAGCAGTGTGGAGCATGAGAATGAAGACCAGTATGCAAACAGATCCATGTCAATTCATTATGGACACACATCCAAAAATTTAATGCTGAAACCATCGTTGAAGGTATGCAATGGGAGTTCGTAGAAATGGAGCATAGCGATTGATATATGGATTTCCATGCATCCCAAACAAAGACAAAGCAGTATAGAAGATAGATGAAATCCTTGGTAGAAATCAGTGACTGGAGCCATAATTGAATAGCTTGAAGATTCCATGCCCTTGGCCTCCCATATATTGAATATATGGAATAAGAACAGGAGAATCTAGTGCCCACTAATGTAAAACGGTAAGCCCGATCCGAGAGACCCCAAGGAGAAAATGGAAGCATCGCCATTATGGCCATGATCACCACCCAGGCATTGATAAAAAATGGGACAGAATTTTGATCCAGCCTTAAAGGACCGGTAGGTGGACTTGCTCGTCGAGATGATGCTGGAGTCCTCTCTGGAGCTTGAGTCTGTCCACCTGAATTTGCTGAATGATTTTGTTCCAGTGACAGAGGCAGCTCTCATAACAGCACCCTCCATTACTATCTTCCCACAATCCAATGCAACTCGTTCCAACAACTTAACGCAGCAGCGAGTATTCAATCCGTTGCTCCTCAGGTAGGCAGCATTCCTCAGATGGACAGACCCAAAACAAAATAAACTGCAAACAAACTCTTTATCTGTTATTTCCCTCAGCCCAAGAGGGCGAAGCCCAGGAAGGGCCAGGCCCTCACAGGCTCTGATACCAAGATAAAAACAGCTCAACCAATATATTCTCTATTAATTAATGAATGAGGAAATTACAAGATATTTATACAATTAATAGTCTCAAGATAGGACTTCTATCTTGGACGTACACTAGTGTGGTTGAGAGATTCTCTCAACCACACACTAAACTAGAGAAAACTAAATCCCTATAATGTAGGAACAAACTCCTCAAATGGAGAATTATAACCATAGACAAATAGGAATTAATTATTTCCAACTGATTCAATATTTAAGATATGCAAGAATCCCAGCAGCAGCGCATTGCGGAGAGAATACGTAAAAGCTCCTCGCAGGGATAACTTGAAACCCGCTCGGAGGGATAACCCTTCCCTTGGCGAACAGGAAGTCGTGCGCAGTTGGAAGCCTACAGAGTTTGATTTTTCTATTTAGATTTTAACATATTTCTAGTCAAATAGTGTAGATTTCTGCAATTTTCCATGAAATTTTCACCTCTCGGTTAAGAAAACGTCAAAATTACCAAAACTATTGGTAACCTGTAACTCAAAAAATAGGAGAAAGCTGAGAGAGCCAGCACTGAAAAAAAAAAGCAGACCTGAACTGTTTGCCATACAAACTTATTATAACATTTCTGTTTGGTATAAGTCCAGAGCTATACAAGCTCTGCAATGGAGGTGGATTCTTGATTTTTCTAATGAGATTGCTTTTAAATGTTTGAACGGTGTGCTATTGCTTTTAAATTTTATGCGAAAGTTATTGCTGAGTTCAACAGGAATGAATTTGTGCAATGGACTCGTGGTTTTCAAACACGCTCTACCCTGGTTTTCCCCAGTGAATTCGCACTTTCCTTGGAAACACTTTTACTTGTTTCTCCCTCACTGTATTCTGAGGTAGTTTAAATTATTTTTGTATGATAGCAGGCTAGGAGTGAGCTGTAAATAATTACTTCAAAAATTTCATTTTTACTATGTTTTTGCTTTTACTTTACTGGGCAGTTTTGATCTGGGTAGTTTTGATTTTAAAAACATGATGTAATAACCCATCCATATGTAATTGGTTATTAGTTTTCATTTTAAAAACAATACGTAATCTCATTTGTATTTTTGTCATTATAAGTCTTCTGGCAGATAGATCGCCCTAAAATTGGGTTAACAATGTTTGTAGAGGTTTCAAATAGCGTCGTTCAACTGCAAAATTGGAGCCAAAGAGTTCACAAGATGGTCGAACGCGACTTTGAGTTTGTGTAAAAATTAGGAGTTAATATGATGGGGTTTGTGTTGTGTATATGTTCGATAAAATAAAAAACCTTTCATACATGCATTAGCTATTTCATGTGGATTATATATATTGTGTTGTGTATTTCATACATGTATTAGCCATTTCATGTGGATTATATATATTGTGTTGTGTATTTCATATATGCATTAGCCATTTCATGTGTATTATATATATTGTGTTGTGTATATGTTGATAAAGTGTAAATTATCAAGACTATAGTATTAGTCATTCATACTTGTGTGTAATAGAAAAATATTTTACTATGTTGTGGAGTATGATTTAGTTTTTTTTTTTTCTTCGCTAAGAGATTATTTGCGTTGGATGTAAGAAAATAAGTTAAGTGAGAGCCTACCATGCCATGAACTAGACATTTCAAGTCACATGGTTTTCCTTGGATAACAATAATGATGACGTTTCCATTCTCAAATAGTAGTTAACTATGATTTTCCTCGTTAACTCATGGAAAGCTAAATTATGATAAATTTTTTGTTGTGTAATTTTTATTTAACTATTAAATTATAAGATTTAATATATTTTATATATAAAATAAATTAAATTAAAATAAAAGATATTTTTATTAAATAAATAATATTTAAATATAAAATTAAAATATATTTTATTAAATATAAATAATAAAGTAAAAATTCTTCTAAATTTTTCTAAATGAGATTAGTTTTTCAATGAAAAAAAGCAAACAAAAAAACTATTTAACTACACAAATTTTTATTATTAATTAATGGATCATGACATATAATAATAATAAGTTAATACATATAAGTTTATTCAATAAATAAATTAAATTATGATATAATAATATTAATTTTATTTATTGAACTATTAGATTAAAATATGTGTTTTAATTTATATATTTGAAGTAAAAAATAAGTGCTCTTTAAATTATATATTTTATTAAGTTGAAAATAATTTTTTTTAAATGATATATTGAAATTGTAATAGTAAATTTTGAAATTGTAAAAGTAAATTATATATTTTAAGGAAAATTTAATAATATTATTTTTAATAAAAAATTAAAGATGTATATGTGTGGGGAGAGGATTTAATAATTTAATTAAATTTTATGTTCTGTAGGTTTTGGTATAGACTGCAAATTTTTGTGAGGCAAAAAAGCTCCACATATGGAGAGCATATAGCTATTTGTTGATTGGATAAATAAAAACACTGTAATTTTAGCTCCATAATCTTTTTAGATTGAAAGTGAAATCGGGAGACGAGAATGGTTCAACTCTCATCACATATATAGAGAGTTGAACACTCGGGTTGATCGGTAGTTCATGATTGTTAGGCAGTTTTGGAAATCCATGAGTACTTTGAGGGATAGGCCTTGGAGGTAATAGCATTAGAAATATGATGATATTATGAGTTAAAATGATGATGGAGAATTGATGACCTTTTTGTTTTGATCTTTTGAAGCTTTATGCAAATATACTTTGCATGATGTATATTTCGATATGAAATATAACACACACACACACATCTATGTATATATATATATATAGAGAGAGAGAGAGAGAGAGAGAGAGAGAGAGAGAGAGAGAGAGAGAGAGTTGCTTTTTAATTTAATATGATAAATTATAATTGGTCATAATTGTAAAGATTAGAGTCAAAATCTTGTCCACCATAAATTTTTAATAGAGAAGGTGTCTTCTGACAAAGATGAAATTCCTCGGGGATTTTGTCATTACCCCGACACTAACTACCATCCACCTCCTCTTTGTAGATGGCATTCTCATCTTTTACAATGGGTCTCTATGGGAGATAAAATACTATAGAAGACTCTCTCCTTATATGGAAAAGCCACAGGTATGTCCATAAACAACCTCAACTCTCTAATATCCTACAATCATTTGGAAGATGAAGAGATTTTCGATTTCACCCAGATCCTCCCTTTTGAATCTAAATTTTTAGGGGAACGCGCAAAGTACTTGGTGTTTCAACTTAATCCAAATTGTTACAACAAGGAAGATTAGCATCAGCTCATCGTAAAAGTGGAAAAACAATTGAAAAATTGGTGTCTAAGATGGCTTTCTAAGGTTGGCCATATATTCTTGATCAAATCTGTCTTAGAATCCTTCCCCACTTGTTGAAAATCTCTTGCATGGATTCCCGAATGTATCCTAGAAAAAATAAAAAGAATCTAATCAATTTTTCTCTAATCTAGGAAGTGAGAACATGGGTGTTGCCTTGGGTCAAAATGGATAAATTTCTATACCAAAACTCTTGGGAGGATAGTGCCTAAAGAACAACATCTTATTTTCGAAAGTCTTGAGTTCCAATATGGATGGAGGCTAATCTCGATGCAAAGTTTATGAACATCGGTATTCATCTAGAAATACATAGCCCCATTCTCAGTAGTCTAGAGGGTTATCCTCAATTATTTTGATATCATTGGTAAAGGGTTGGCATGGAGGGTTAACGGAGGCGACAAAGAGAGACTTAGCCTCGATCCCATGACTAGTAGTGCCCAAAGTCACTCATTATCACTCCCTCTAATAGAAATTCTAAGCAACAACCCTAAGCTTGCATATATCTCCCTAATCGATGATAGAGTCTTAGCAAATCAAATATTGTGGCGGAAATCCAAGTGTCCTACTAAATCCAAATTACTAATGTTGTGTCTAGTGGAGAAGAAGGTCCCCACTTGGAATGTCTCACAAAGAATATTTATGATCAGGTTAGGATGGTGTTCCTTATCTAAAAACAATGGTGAAAATGCATCACATTTATTCATGACCTACCCTTTCTATCAACAGGTTTGGAAAAAATACAAGAATGTAATGGGACACACAAGTGCATGGGAAGGATAGGACTTTAAGGAGTCTTGGAAGGCATGGCTCGCAAACCCCAATTGTCATGATATCAAACCCCTTCCCCTAGTCATATGTTGGAGGGTGTGGATGGCCAAAAAAAGGCCATTTTTCAGTACAAACCTTTGGTACCTAAGCATATTGTTATTAAAGCCCACACTATATTGAGTCATTTACCATAAGAAAAATTCCTAGTCCCCTCTAGAGTGATCAGGATAGAAATAATTGATCAAACAAGGTCATGGGCCTACTTTGATGGAGCTTCAAACAATAATGGACAACATAGTAGAGGAGGCTTCATCCTCTTTCTCACAAAGGCTCACTTTTATCATTTTAAAATTAGTTTTGTCCAAGGGACCAACAACCAGGTGAAGCTCCTGGCTTGTAAAAAAATGTTGTTATTCGCTCTATGCACTCAGATTCGTGTTTTTGGGGACTCTATGCTCACTATTAATTGGCTTAACAAAAATCAAGTATGTGGGAACATTATTCTCATCCTATTCTATAGGAATACATGTGATTCGTTGACTGTTTCTTGATTTTTCCATGTTCTCATATTTATAGGGAGAGAAATAGGACAACAGATTGCCTCTCAAAAGAGGGCCTTGAGATGGATTAAGGATTGTGGAGTATAATGGAGATATTTAATCGAAAAACATAAAAGTTATATCATAAGTCATTTAGGAACAAAATATTTGGAACAACAAGAGCATAATACCATAGGATCCAAATATTTGCACTCTATTTTTGTATTTGTTTTGTTTTTTAGCCACTCACACAATATATATCTCATTGGATGGAACAATTATACACCTCACTTTGGTTGTAATTAACATCACTTATGTTTTTCTTCTATAAATTTATGGTTAACGATTAGGTTTCTAGTTGTTGACGATGTTGGACCCGCCAACATTTAGGGGAATAGCCTTGGAAGGTTCTAAACCCCAAATTTCCAAAAAAAATTGTGTAGTTAAATATGTTTGTTTTGTTTTGTTTTTTTCATTGAAAAACTAATCTCATTTAGAAAATTTAGAAGAATTTTTCACTTTATTAATTTATATTTAATAAAATATATTTTAATTTTTATATTTAAATATTAATTTAATTTAATAAAATATGTTTTATTCTTTTTATATTTAATATTATTTTATATTTAATAAAAATTATTTTTAAATTTTTATAATTTAATAGTTAAATAAAAAAATTTACACAACAAGAAAATTTATCATAATTTAGCTTTCCAATGAGTAACGAGGAAAATCATAGTTAACTACTATTTGAGAATGGAAACGTCATCATTATTGTTATCCAAGGAAAACCATGTGACTTGAAATGTCTAGTTCATGGCATGGTAGGCTCTCACTCTTACTAGATGCCTTTAAATCATGGATTGTTAACTTATTTTCTTACATCCAAGGCAAATAATCTCTTAGCTAAGTAAAAAAAATAAAAATAAATAAATCATACTCCACAGCATAATAATGCTATTACACACAAGTATGAATAACTAATGCTATAGTCTTGATAATTTACACTTTATCAACATATACACAACACAATATATATAATACACATGAATAGATAATGACTAATGCATGCATGAAAGGCTTTCTATTTTGGCGAACATATATACAACACATACCCCCATCATATTAACTCCTAATTTTTACACAAACTCAAAGTCGCGTTCGACCATCTTGTGAACTCTTTGGCTCCATTTTGCAGTTGAACGACGCTATTTGAAACCTCTACAAACATTGCTCACTCGAATTTTAGGGCGATCTATCTGCCGAAAGACTTATAATGACAAAAATACAAAAGATGAATGGAAAACAAAAATGAGATTACGTATTGTTTTTAAAATGAAAACTAATAACCAATTACATATTGTTGGGTTATTACATCTTGTTTTTAAAATCAAAACTACCCAAATCAAAACTACCCAGTAAAGTAAAAGCAAAAACACAGTAAAAATGAAATTTTTGAAGTAATTATTTACAGCGTTATCGAGCTCACTCCCATCCTGCTACCATACAAAAATAATTTAAACTACCTCAGAATACAGTGAGGGAGGAAACAAATAAAAGCGTTTCCAAGGAAAGTGCGAGTTCACTGGAGAAAACCAGGGCAAAGCGTCTTTGAAAACCACGAGTCCATTGCACACATTCATTCTTATTGAACTCAGCAAAGACTTTCACATAAAATTTAAAAGCAATAGCACACCGTTCAAACATTTAAAAGCAATCTCATTCAAAAAATCAAAGATCCACCTCCATCGCAGGGCTTGTATAGCTCTTGACTTATACCGAACAGAAATGTTATAATAAGTTTGTATAGCAAACAGTTCAAGTTTGCTTTTTTATTCTTTTACAGTTCTAAGTTGAAAATAATTAATATTATTTTGTATTAATGGAGAATTGGTTACATAAGTTGTTGCGTATCTCCTTAGTTTAGGATTTGTTCTTAGAGTTTAGGAGTTTGGTTGCAACTTCCTGATTTCTGAAGTTGTATTTAATGATGTAATCTTTCATTGATGAGATAATAGAGTGTACGAGAGTGATCTCTCTATTTTGAGTGTAGTCTCCAGGTGTAGGCCACACCTGTGAGCTACATCTCCTTCTTTTCAATTATTTTCACGTTTTATCTTGGTATCAGAGCTCAGATTGGGTGAGCCTAATCTTTTATCACCTTTGTGGTTGAAGTGCTTTTGTAGCTAGCTTGCCTGTGTGGTAGAATTGCCCGTGTGGCTTGAGGGGCCTCTGTGGCCGCGTGTACACAAGAGCTTTGTGCTCAATTGAGCAGGTGGACTGCAGAACACCTGGCTCGAACTCGGAAGTTTTTTTTCTGAGTAGAAGGGGGTTGGCGCAGATTTTCTACTTGAGAGTGCGCCAAAATACTAAATAGGCGCGTATGTTTGGAAATTAAGCGTGCCACCGCGCCAAACTACTGGATAGGCGCGGAATTTAAGGGAAAAATCGTGCCAAACATTTTACCTCGCACCGATTTTATCTTGGCACGGGATTTTCGCTCGGGAGAGCGCCAACTCACCTTCAAGGGGATCTGCGAGGAGCCTCATCTTCTTTGATGATTTGTGAGGGGTGCAGATCAGAGAAGTTCGGATCTATCCGGGAGAGGCACGTCAGATCAATTTTTATCAGACCAATTTTTCGGCTGTATTGAAAAATGTCGAATTTGCTCATCGGAGCGGGATTGTCAGATACTGTAGTTTAGTGGCAGAGAAGTGACAAATCAATCTAACAGGTATCGTCCTTTTTATTGTTGGGTAGATTCATTTTGTAGATATGATCATAATGAGTAATACGATGGAATCTTACCTTCACGAGTCTGGCAAACTCGATGGATCTAACTTCACGAATTGGAATTTTAAGATCCAGACCTTGCTTGAGGGTGCGAATGCTTGGTCCATAGTTATAGGTGATGACCTGAAGCCGAACGTAGGGACACAGGAGCAAGAATGGGAAAAACGAGAGAACAAGGTGAAAGTTTTGCTAAAGATGTCCGTGAAGGACAGTATTATCCCGCACATCAGAGACTGTAAAACGTCCGCGGAGATCTGGATGACCATCAAAAATCTGTATCAGACCCAGAACACAAGTCGAATTATGGCGTTTAAAAGAAAGCTATTTTCAATGAGGATGGACGAAAGGGAGACTGTTGCTGCATTTGTTGCACGAATTAAAGATGTGAAAGACGGATTGGGGGACATTGGAGAGGTGGTGTCTGACTCTGATCTAGTCTTAATCACACTGAGCGGGATGCATGATGAATTTCAAATGTTCGTTACTAGATTGGCGGCAAGGGAGAAAGCGCCCACATTTGAAGATCTGATAGGGATCTTACTGCAAGAGTAGGAGCGGCAGCAGAACCTGAACCCCCAGAATGATGATCTTGCGCTGATGGTGAAACAGCGACCATTCAGAGGAAAGCAACCACATCAGCAAGCACAACAAAAAGGAGGAACATCGCAGAAGAATTCTCATAAAAGTATGCTTGCAAATAACTCTGTAAAGAAATGTTATTATTGTGGAAAGAACAGTCATATACAAAATGTATGCTTTAAGAAGCACGTTGATGATGCAAAGAGGAAGCAGGCAAGTGCAAAGTACAGAGGATACTTTGTTGAAGAAGAAGATAAAGATTTCAGTCATGAATTTCGACTGTTCACAGTCGACTGTGCCCTTTTAGCATCTAATGAGGACGATATTTGGTATGTCGGTTCCGGAGCATCCTCTCACATGACAGGTAAAAATGATTTTTTTGATAGCCTTGAAGAAAGTACATACGGATCAAAAATTTATTTAGGAGATGATAGTGGATACGAGATTAAAGGTTATGGGGTGATTCCAGTCAAGTTATCAAATGGAAAAATTAGTCACCTTAAAAATGTTTTATATGTACCTGGAATTAAGAAAAATCTGATATCTGTATCCATGATGACTGATCAAGATATGCAAGTCGAGTTTTTCAAGACTCATTGTGTGATAAAGGATTGCAGGAATGAAATAGTTTCAACAGGCATGCGAGTTGGAAGCCTATACAGACTGGATGCAAAGAGTATACCAAAGAAAGCCATGGTTGCAGGAGGATCGACAGCCGAACAACTCTGGCATCAGAGGTTCGGTCACTCAAATTTGCAGGATCTCATGTTATTGCAGAAGAAAGGTGTGGTTGAGGGGCTCCCTATCTTTCATAATATTCAGTTAAATTGTGATGGTTGTGCCTTAGGTAAAATGCATAGAGAACAATTTCATGTGCATGATAGGAGGAAGGAAACATATATTTTAGAACTAGTGCACACTGATATATGTGGACCTATGCAGACAAGGTCGCTAGGAGGAGCATATTATTTTCTGTTATTTACTGATGACTGCACTAGATATTCATCGGTTTATTTTTTGAGTAAGAAAAGTTAGACTTTCCAATGCTTTATAGAATTTAAAACCTTGGTGGAAAAACAGTTTGGTAAGAGTATAAAAATTCTTCAATCTGATCAAGGGGGAGAATACAAGCTAGGGGAATTCATGAAATTATGCAAATATCAAGGGATCGTTCAGCAGTATACAGTGCCACACACACCACAATAGAATGGAGTTTCAGAGCGCAAAAACAGAACCTTAGTGGAGTGTGCAAGGAGCATGTTACAAGGTAAGGGTTTGTCTAATAGTTTTTGGGCAGAGACTATTAATGTTGTTGTATATTTGAAGAACAGAAGTCCTACCAGGTATCTTGGCTTCAAAACTCCTTTTGAATCTCTATATGGATTCAAACCAGTAGTAAACCATATAAGAGTATTTGGGTCGAAAGCATTTGCCCATATACCCAAAGCTGATAGGAAGAAATTAGACCCTAAAGCAGTTAGATGCATCTTTGTTGGTTATGGCACAAAATTTAAAGCATATAAATTATTCAATCTTGAGTCTTGTAAGACATTTGCAAGCAGGGATGTAGTGTTTCATGAACAGGTACAGGAAGGGAAAGATGACATTGGTGATGATTGGCACATTCCATTGTTGATGGATGAAAGCAGCGAGGATGAAAGAGAGCAGGAGCAGAAAGAAGAGCAAAAAGAAGAACATGAACAAGGTGATAATGCAAGCCCAGTTATAGCTTAAGAAAACAAATTTGAGGTAAGTCCCCTACCAAGGAGATCAGGTAGGAAGACTCAAAAACCATTAAAATTGAGAGACTATGCTTTGATGTCAAATGTTTTGAACATTGTAGAGCCCACTAATTACAAAGAAGCTAGTCAATTTAAAGAGTGGAGGGCTGCAATGAATGAAGAGATAGAATCTATTCTTAGAAATGACACTTGGGATTTAGTTGAGCTGCCTAAGAATAAAACACCCATAGGATGTAAATGGTTGTTTAAACCAAAAATGAATGCAGATGGAAGTATAGAGAAATTGAAAGCTAGGTTGGTTGCAAAAGGATATTCACAGCAGGAAGGTATAGATTTTGATGATACTTTTGCACCTGTAGCAAATTTAAATACAATCAGAATGCTTATTGCTTTAGCTACTAAATGTAGTTGGGAGCTACACTAGCTTGATGTTAAATCTGCATTTTTAAATGGTGACTTAAAAGAGGAAATTTAATTAGTACAGCCAGAAGGGTTTGTAAAGCAGGGGCAGGAACATCTTGTTTGCAGATTGAAAAAGGCTTTATATGGTTTAAAGCAAGCACCCAGGTCTTGGTACGAAAAGGTTGATTCTTTCTTTTTAGAGTATGGCTTTCATAGAAGTTTAAATGACCCAAATTTTTATACCATGTACAATAATCAGGGGCAGATTATTTTGATTTCTTTGTATGTAGATGACATGATTATAATAGGAGATGCAAATGATTTAATCAGAGAAATCAAAAGGCTTATGACACAAGTTTTTGAGATGAAAGATCTCAGAAGCCTTCATTACTGTATGGGATTAGAAGTATGCAGAGACACTGGGCAAACTTTTCTTACCTAAGGGAAGTATGCCAGACATCTGTTGGAAAAGTTTGGTATGGATCAGTGTAGATCATTAACGACACCTTTGCAGCAGAATCTGAAGTTGTACAATGACGATGGCACTAAAGAGGTTGATGCTACAATGTAGAGACAACTGGTTAGCAGCTTGATATATCTTACAACAACTAGACTTGGCTTGGCATACTCTGTTAGTGTGTTGAGCCAATTCATGTCAAAATTGCTTGAAAGTCACTGGGTAGCAGCAAAAAGCGTGTTAAGGTATCTTTGTGGTATTGTTAACTATGGCATTTTATACACTAACAAATCTGATGTTACTCTAGCAGGTTTTTCAGATTTAGACCGGGCAGGTAACTTGGATGATCGAAGGTCCATCACAGGTTACGCATTCAACATAGGATCCAGGGTCATAGCATGGAGCAGCAAGAAGCAGAGTACTGTAGCCTTGTCTTCATGTGAGGTTGAGTATCAAGCATTGTGTGCAGCAACGTGTGAAGCGATCTGGTTGAGAAGGCTTCTCAATGATGCAGGAAAAGGTCAGAAGAATTCCACTTCCATCAAAAGCGACAACCAGAGCACCATTAAATTAGCATACAATCCAGTGTTTCATAAAAACACCAAACATATAGACACTCAGTTCCATTTTATCAGAGAGAAACTACAGTCAAAAGAAATTATTGTTGAATATTGTAAAACTTGTGACAATGTGGCTGATATTTTTACAAAGCCTCTTGCACGTGTGAAGTTTGAATTGTTTAGAGGGATGTTAGGAGTCCAGGACAACCCTTTCTCCATTAAGGGGGGGAGTTGAAAATAATTAATATTATTTTGTATTAATGGAGAATTGGTTACATAAGTTGTAACGTATCTCCTTAGTTTAGGATTTGTTCCTAAAGTTTAGGAGTTTGGTTGCAACTTCATGATTTCTAAAGTTGTATTTAATGATGTAATCTTTCTTTGATGACATAATAGAGTGTATGAGAGTGATCTCTCTGTTTTGAGTGTAGTCTCCAGGTGCAAGCCACACCTGTGAGCTACATCTCCTTCTTTTCAATTCTGTTCACATTTTATCTTTCTGGCTCTCTCAACTTTCTCCTATTTTTTGAGTTACAGGTTACCAATAGTTTTGGTAATTTTGACGTTTTCTTAACTGAGGGGTGAAAATTTCATGGACAATTCCAGAAATCTGCACTATTTGACTAGAAGTATGTCAAAATCTAAACAGAAAATGCGAACTCTGTAGGCTTCCAACTACGCACGATTTCATGTTCGCCAAGGGAAGGGTTATCCCTCTGAGTGGGTTTCAGGTTATCCCTGCGAGGAGCTTTTACGTATTCTCTCCGCTCTGCACTGTTGCTGGGATTCTTGCAGATCTTAAATATTAAATCCGCCGAAGAACCCAATTGCAGTAACTCTAAACTGAATGCATATCTTCAACCTTGTTCCTTTAGCTGTGAATTAAACACCGTCAGTGCCACTCACCTCATTTCCGCGATGTATGAGGAAAAAACATTGCCTGAGCGGTAAAGATAAATTCAAATTTCAAATTTTGAGCGGGGTTGTGGAATTCAAACCTAAAATTCAACGTATGGCCGTATGGTATACCCTCGCATATTCCTACGGTATGGTGGTGGCGGTGACACTGGAGGTCACTGGAAAAGGCCGGTTGGGTGGCCGGCAGGAATAATGCGCTTTTCAGATGATCAGAATTTCCGAAAAGTCGCATTATAGACTACTCCTTTTGGTTTAGGGTAAAACTTTTGAAAATCTAGATTAAATCCACTCGTGACCTAGTTCCTTCAAGAGGAGCCAGTGGGTATGTATCGAATTTGTGACCTACTTTAAACCGTGACCTACAGGTGTTAGTCAATGATCGCTTCGCCAAAGATAAGTGTTACTCAATTCACTCGAGAGGTAGTTAGTCCATGTCACGAAACACACGGGAGCGTTGGCTTATCCAATATCAAACAGTGAACCTACAAAATCTGTTTCTACCATAAAAAAACAATTTAAACACTTTCACAATCAAATTTCTAATTCACCAAATTCCAACAACAAATTAGCTGTTGATTAAAATTGTATCCTCTAATGCCTTTGGTTTATATTTAAAAATTATACCCTTTTAGTCACATATTCATTTACATATGCAAATATGCGTATCTATTTTCATATATGAGTATATTTTTTGAACAAGGTATAATTTTAAAGAAAACAATAATTCTTATAAAACTATGAGTAAGAACCCACAACTTCAATGGAAATCACACTTAATTCAATGGTTAAAAATTGATAAATCTTGAAAAGTTAGATAGGAATAAATATGCCTAAGATAATTTCTAATTAACTTGCAAAAATATTACTAAACAGTTTAAAAGGAGTCCATATTAATGACTCAATCGATTATAAATTAACTTATATTGTTTTAAAATGATTTGCAAACAAAGTTAGATAGGAATAAATATGGTTAGGATAATTTCTAATTAACTTGAAAAAAATTTACTAAACATTTAAAAGGAGTCCATATTAATGACTCAATTGATTATAAATTAACTTATATTGTTTTAAAATCATTTGCAAACATCTAATTTTTTGCAAATGGATAAGGATCTTTAACAAATTTTCATTGAAAATGTTTCTAAAAAGCATGAAATTTGAATGTTTAATAGCATTTTGTAATCTATCTATAACTCATTCTTTAAAAATATATAATGTCTTTTAATTTTCTATAAATAAATAACACAATTTTTTAATTTTAATATATTTAAATTAAGTTTATATTATGTATCTCGGTACTCAGATGGAGGTTGCAACTTTGAATCTAGTGATGTCCATTTCAGAGCAGTTAGGGTTAGGGTTTGGTGTTTTCCTGTTTTTTTTCGAGGAGGTAGGCCCATCGTCCTTTAGGAATGTTGTTGCTTCAGGAAAATCTAAGTTCACTGGACATAGATGTAATCAAGCGAGTGGGAGTAGATCTCAAGAGGAAATTCCTATAGTGGATGCACAATGGAAAGTTATTTTAAGGGGTAAATGCATTCCTAAAGTGGCAAACAATCTTAAATTCACTATTCCCCCAAATGTGCAGAGGTTCATTGTAGGCGGATGAAACACCACACTTTCCTCTGTAAATTTCTGGGAGGATGGCCTACAAAAAAAGAATTGGAGAAATGGATCTAGCAGATATGGTAGCCCAAAGGTTAGATTGACCTATGTCTAGGCCCAAAGGGCTGCTTTATTGTACTTTTCTCAAATTTGGAGGATAAGAAGCACATTTTCATGTATATGCGGCATTGGGAGGAATGTTTGAACCGAGACAAAGAGGAATTCTTGGTGACTCTAGTTTGAGTAAGACTCTATTCTCTTCCTATATGATTTTGGATTCCTCAAATTTTAGAGGGTATCGAGAATGTTTTGGGTACATTTGTCAAGGTGCCAGAAGTAACCAAGAAGGGAAGAAATATGTCTTGTGCACAATTATGTGTATATGAATATAAAGGAGAAATTTGGACTCAGACATTAGATTTTATGGTAAAGAAGTGTTGTAGTGGCTACAACCACCCTCCAAAATTTGTCCTTCACTTTGTTTTAGAGCCTCCTTCCTTGGAATACTAGCAGCATGTCTTGCACTCATCACGTACTTGTGTTTTTATTTGGAGTTATCTTTCACTTTCCATCTTGTGTTCACTAACTTGTTTTGCGAAACAACCACAAGCTGACCTATGACTTGGTTCACATTTGGTTCTTGCATTTTCTTGGAAAATTGTGCAATTCTAGAGGGAAATCAGTCCTGCTCTCAGGAATTGCGGAGAGCAGCCTCACAATTATCCCTGCTCTCCATAAATGCACTGAGCAGTGCGACAAACAACCTTGATTAGAGAAATTGTTTATAACATCCAAACACTATGCTTCGGCTCAGAAATTGCGCAAACCCAGCTGGTAGTTTTTCTTCAGCTGGGAAATTGTGTAGAGCATGAGAGGCAACGAGAGCCACTCAACCCAGGAATTGCGCACAAGAATTCCTCAGTTTGTTGTTCAACCCATGCGCTAGAAAGTTGCCTACTTCCCATCACAACTACACAATCTTCCCATGCATGCATAGCAGTCTTTCCCGAAAAAGAAAAAAAACATCCCTAAAAAATAGGGATCTATTTTTAGCATTGAGAGTTACATGCAAAGTCGATTTTAAAAACTTCTCACCAAGTGTCGCTTTTCCCTAAATTTGTGGCATACATGTCATAAACCCTAAATCTTCTAAATCTATTTAAACTACGTTGCAAAGCTCATTCTATACACTCGATCTTGAAGCTCTGGCATACCTGAGGAATCTAGGAACTTTCAGCACAATCAACGTAGCTTTTCCGAGTAAGTTTTGCTTTGCAAGTCTTTTTCTACTTTTTCTGTCACTTTTATTTCCTTGGCTTGTGTGAGTGTTATTTTGCAAGTTTTATTGAATGACCACTAGCGTTTTAGTTTGTTTTAACTTGTAGAAGTTTTATTTCATGTTTTGCATTGTCTTTCCTAAGTGTTGCATGCATAACACTTTTTTTGCACTAATAGTCGTTGCTGCGCGACCCTCTCCACCAGCTTCGTTGTTTGTCTGTTTCACTAATTCCTACATTGGTTTTAATTGCATGCATGATCATTCACTCTTGTATGCACCATCCATTTCTTTTGCTTTCGAATCTACTCGTTTTCAAGTCGCCCTTGGGTAGATTTGGGTTGCCTTGGCTCAAATCTTGCTTTCACCAGCATGCTGTGCACATTCTTGAACTTGAGGTGATGCCTTGGCCCTAGGAATTGCATAGAGACTTCCTGTCACTGGCCTCTTGTTGTGCTCTGTGCCCACTGGATTACACAATGTGCAATCCTACCCTGCGTGCAAACTGGACTGAACTACGTATTTGGTAGTTCTAGTCCACAGCCAGCCCTACTAGATTGTGCTCTATGCATTCCTAGTCAGCAACAATCTCACTGGTAGCTAAGACTGCATACTGTGCAGTTCCAGCTGATAGTCTCCCAGCCATAAGAGTCACTATTGCACAATCTTGCCCAACACTCACTTGATTTGTTGCATGATCGATCTGTGATGTGCATTGTGTTTTTAAACTGACATTTTCTTGCCATGAGTGTTTGCTATGTCTCCAAGTACATCAGTTGTTGAGAAGTTTCTCAGCAGTACAGGCATCATGGTTTCCAAGGGAGTTGGATCAAAGGACATTGTAGAGAGCATCAATAGAGACGTGGTTGAAAATGTTCCAATAAACTTTCCCATCTATGCATACACACATTTGTTCGTAGAGAAGGGCATGAATATCACATGGAAAGAAATAAAGGACATATTTTCAGGCACTTTCAATGAAAATCTAGAATATCGTCAAGTCTATTTCAATATTCATAAGTCAGGATTGCAAAGGGTTTCATGTAGGTACCCTGCCTTCCCATGTGCGAATATCATTCACTAGGTTGTCTCACATACTGATCCCAAGATGATGACACTGAGTAGTGCCAGTGGAACACGGGTTTCCACCTTCAGGAAGGAAAACTACCATTAGATGTATCACTTGCCGCAGCCGGTGACTACATGGATGGATTGTTCTTCACTCCAAACAATAATGTGAACTAAAGAAACATCTTGAAGCATTGGATAAAAGAGTCATCAAGTTCAGGACAACACCCAACCAGGTCTACAAGATGAAGTCACTCAGGAAGGTTTACCAACTCTTGGTCATATTCGCATGTCGCTTGTATGGTCAAGAGAGCATGGAGACCTTCCCGTAGAGTTGGGTTGTTGATCTATTGTTGAATGTTAATTTTTCTGTGCTAATTTCAACTTCAGAATTAAAAAACAATTTCTCATCATTTTCTTTATGTGCATAGGTTTCCTTTATGGTGTTTTTGAATGTAACATGTAAATTTGTCAAGTTTTATGTCAAATTCATGAGCAAAATAGCATGTAAATAAAGTGTTGAACAACAAAAAACAAATATAAAACAAACCATCAAAATAAACACTTAACACAATGTTTTGATGAAGGAGTTCCACTCCTAGGCTACATCTCCTTTGTCCAGCTTCCGTGACTTGGGCCTCTATATTAGCTCAAAATGGAAAAAAAGTGTTGTTTGCAATGCTCCACTGCTCCTGAAACCTGATTCAATATGCTCATAACATCAAAATCATCTCGGAATGACTTTTTTTGAGCCCAAATTGGTCAAAATTTGCAAAAGTTATGGCTTCTTCAGTTTCTCCTAGGAAATCTCCACTAAAACTGGAGAAACTCTAGTTAACTCCACCAATTTTGGAGAAAATCCAAAATTTATCAGACTGTCAAAAATACTGCCAACTTAACTGCAAGTTAATTAACGGATAAGTATGGGTTTAATTAATTTTTAATACCGATTAGCACATTTAGCGTGTGGTTATGCCAACCATTGGTCACCGGTTTAGTGGTGGTGGTTACATGCGAGGGGGTTGGATTGTGGGGCTAGCCCTCTCCTCCCCCAACTACCAACTTATATCACATCAAATACAATTTGTAACCATAGACTGTTAAGAACCAAAGGCGTGGTGTAGTGGTAAGACTCCAAGCTTGTGCGGGTGAGGTCACGGGATTAACTCTGTCGACTTGCCCATATAATTTTACCTTTCTGCGTCAATGCCCAGGCCTTCAGGGAGGGACATGTGGCGGCCTCCTGGCTTGCCACATGTTTCCTCTTCATTGGTCCTTCCCTGTCCAACAAAATCAAGCCAACTCATGAAACCTTAGACCAACTAGAATGCACCACTTAGCATGACCCCACTAGCCATTGACCAACCTTTGACCTGCACAGTCACCTGCCACGTCAGTAGTACGGACTACTCACTATGTAGTGACTGTACTTTTTTTTTTCAAAATTCATCTGTTTGGCAAAGTGGACAAAATGTTATATCTTCCTCATACGAGATCCGTTTTGAGTGAAACGAATTGCGTTGGGATCGTATCGCCAAGAGAGACGTGGTCATTCAGGTTTTGTGTGATTATGAGCACTTTTATTTTTGAGCTAAATATTGATCACCTGATCATTCCTCCTCACCTTCTCAATCTACATCCATTCGGCCTTAGAAGGATTTTATCCCTTGAGTCCCACTCAAAGGTATTCGACATTCCCTCTCTTTGAAGTTTTGGTTATTCTATCAAGCATGGGATATTGTTGAAGTTCATCAAGATATTATGGAGAGAAATCATCTATTGATGGAAGCTGAACATGCTCTCCTTGATCATCAATCAAATTAGGCTCAAACAATCTCAGCTTCTCAACATTAACAACAGAGTATATTTGCATATAAGGAAGCAAATCTAGCTTAAATGCATTTTTACCAATCTTTTCCAGAATTTTAAAAGGACCATAACAGATTGGCTTTAGCTTTTACCTTCCCCTTGAAGTCTCTCTTTGCTAATATATAACCAAACTTCGTCTCCAACTTGAATTTTATGATCTACACGATGCTTGTCATGCCTTGCCTTGCTGCTTTGACTCTTTTCAAGTTGTTCTTGCACTGTGTGATGTATCAATTGAATTTGCTCAATGAAATTCCTTTCCTTATCGATGTCACTATGACCATCAATAGTGACATCTTTCTCAAAGATGAAGTCCAATGGAGATCTTGGCAAGTACCCAAAACATGCCTCAAATGGCGATGTGTTTGTGAAAGAATGCTTTGCCCTGTTGTATGCATGATGTATGTAATACAACTATTCATCCCACAACTTGGGATGTTTGCTGCAATATCCTCTAAGAAGATGAATGACTATCTTGTTGACCACCTTGGTTTGTCCATCTGTTTGTGGATGAAAGGTTGTACTCTTCTTCAACTTAGTGTCCATCATGTCCCACAAATTTGACCAAAAATTCCCAAAAAATCAAGAATCTCGATCACTTACAATGGAAGGAGGAAGACCAAAATGAACCCAAATATTTTGAAAGAAAAGATGAGTTGTTTGTTTAGCTGTAATTTTCTTTTTACATGGCATTAAAATACACATCTTGTTGAACCTGTCTACAACTACATACAAGTAATCATGACCTTTCCTTGACAATGGAACACCTCCTACAAAATCCATTGAGATGCTCTCCCATGGACGTGAAGGTACTGGAAGTGAAGTGCACAATCCTAGTTTCCTATTTCTAGGCTTACTTATTTCACACAAAGAAAATCCTCTAATGAAATGAGATACATTATCAAACATGAGTGGCCAATAACAATACATTTGGAGATTCGCTATTGTCTTACCTACACTAAAATGTCCAACAATCAATGAAGTGTGCACCTCCCTTATGATATTGTTTCTTTCTCCCTGTGGAATACATAACTTGCCCAAGTGATACAACAAATTGTTATGTACATGGTAATCTAACTCTTCAATTTGGTTTCCTTGCCTCAAGCTTGCATGCACATCTTAATAGTCATTATCATATGGATATTTCTCAATGTAACTTTCATGTAAAACATAATTATGCTTGAGTATAATAGATGAATTTACAATAGGCCTAGAAAGCATATCAGCTACCTTATTGTAGATTCCCTTTATGTACTTGATAACCAAATGAAATTGTTGTAGAAAACCCATCCATCTGAGGTGTCGTGATTGCTACAACTTTGACTATGACTGTAAGTACTGTAATGGTTGATGGTCAATATGGGTAATGGTCTCCTTCCCCCTCAAGTAGTGTTTCCATTTTAACACTTTTTACCAATGTGTAAAGTTCTTTGTCATAAGTGGGATAGTTAGCCACAACACCATTAAAAAAATTTCAGAATGAAATGAAATGGGCTTACCATGTTGCATGAGAACTGCTCCCATGGCATAATCACTAGCATATGTTTGAATCTCAAATGGCTATCTAAGATCCGAAAGAGCCAATACTGGTGTTGAACTGATCTTTTGTTTTAAAGAATCAAATGCTTTTGCTTGTACATCTCCCCAGTGGAAGACTTTCTTAACACTAGTCAATGCATGTAATAGAGCTGCAATAGAAGAAAAATTAGCAATAAATTTCCTCCAATATTGTGCTTCCCCTAGAAAGCTTCTTACCTCTGTAACTGTATCGAGCTTGGGCCAATTCACAATGACCTCAACCTTAGAGGGGTCTATCTTCAACTCACCTCCTCCAACAATGTGTCCCAAATACATTAAAGAAGTCTTGCCAAATTCACACTTTCACATCTTTAAAAACAACTATTCTTTTCTCAAGACATCAAGTAATTTGTTCACATGCATGACATGTTCATATCTGGATTTGTTGAATGTGAGAATATCATCTAAGTAAAGAATGAAACAATCATCTAGACATGGTCTCAATACATCATTAATAACAAGCTGGAGCATTTGTAAGATTGAAAGGCATAACAAGCTACTCAAACAATCCTTGTTTAGTTTTAAATGTGGTTTTCCAAATTTCCTATTCAGCTATTCTAACTTGATGATAACCACTTCGTAAATATAACTTAGTGAAATATTTTTCATACCTCAATTGATCAAGCAAATCATAAATTCTTTGGATTGGCTAACAATTCTTTACCATTATCTTATTCAGTGCATGAAAATCCACACACATTCGCCCAGTCTCGTCTTTCTTTGGCACCGAAAAAATTGGTGAACCACATGGCGAAGTAGATGGGCATATGATACCTTTGTTTAGAAATTCTTGAATTTTCTTCTTGATTTCCATGCTCTCCATGATCAACATGTGAGACATGCCAATTTTTGGAAGTGGAACATCCTACTGCAGTTGTATCTCATGCTGAATTCCCATCTTGGGAGGTAACCCCTTTGGTTCCTCAAACATCTCACCATGCTTTCTTACCACATCAAACAAATCTTATTTTAACTTATCATCACAACCTTCAAAAGATTCATAATCAATATCATTATTTTTCTTGATCATGAGAAGCACAAAATTTTTACTTGCATTTACTAGTCTCTTCATTTGCCCTGCATTAACCAAAGAAATATTTAACTTTTTGTGATGGGCTCTCAAAATATACCCCACTCCATCCTTGAGAAATTGATACTTGTTCTCATGGCAATAAAATAACTATTTCCTATCATACAAATATGGGCTTCCTAAACTGATTCCTAAGATTTCAAGTGGAAGTACATCTAACTCAACTGAATCAATGATTTTTTTAGTAATGGAAAATCTGAATAAGCATTTCCTAAATATTATCTAAGTAAATAATGATAAAATCATCTAGACATGGTCTCAATACATCATTAATAACTCTCATGAAGGTAGCTGGAGCATTTGTAAGACTGAAAGGCATAACAAGCTACTCAAACAATCATTGTTTGGTTTTAAATGCAGTTTTCCAAACTTCTTGTTCAACTATTCTAACTTGATGATAGCCACTTCGTAAATCTAACTTAGTGAAATATTTTTCATACCTCAATTGATCAAGCAAATTATAAATTCTTGGGATTGGCTAACGATTCTTTACCATTATCTTATTCAGTGCACGAAAATCCACACACATTCGCCAAGTCTCATCTTTCTTTGGCACCAAAACAATTGGTGAACCACATGGTGAAGTAGATGGGCATATGATACCTTTGTTCAACAATTCTTGAATTTTATTCTTGATTTCCATGCTCTCCATGATCGGCATGCAATACATGCCAATTTTTGGAAGTGGAACATCCTGCTGCAGCTGTATCTCATGCTGAATTCCCCTCTTCGGAGGTAACCCCTTTGGTTCCTGAAACATCTCGCCATGCTTGCTTACCACATCAAACAAATAATATTTTAACTTATCATCACAACCTTCAAAAGATTCATAATCAATATCATTATTTTTCTTGATCATGAGAAGCACAAAATTTGTGCTTGCATTTACTAATCTCTTCATCTGCCCTGCATTAACCAAAGAAATGTTTAACTTTTTGCGATGGGCTCTCACAATATAATCCACCCCATCCTTGAGAAATTGATATTTTTTCTCATGGTGATAAAATAACTATTTCCTATCATACAAATATGGGCTTCCCAAAATGATTCCTAAGATGTCAAGTGGAACTACATCTAACTCAACTTCATCAATGAATTTTTCAGTAATGGAAAATCTGAATAAGCATTTCCTAAATATCATCTAAGTAAAGAATGACAAAATCATATAGACATGATCTCAATACATCATTAATAACTCTCATGAAGGTAGCTAGAGCATTTGTAAGACTGAAAGGCATAACAAGCTACTCAAACAATCCTGGTTTAGTTTTAAATGTGGTTTTCCAAATTTCCTGTTCAGCTATTCTAACTTGATGATAACCACTTCGTAAATCTAACTTAGTAAAATATTTTTCATACCTCAATTGATCAAGCAAATCATAAATTCTTGGGATTGGCTAACGATTCTTTACCATTATCTTACTCAGTGCACGAAAATCCACACACATTCGCCAAGTCTCGTCTTTCTTTGGCACCAAAACAATTGGTGAACCACATGGCGAAGTAGATGGGCATATGATACCTTTGTTCAGCAATTCTGAATTTTCTTCTTGTTTTCCATGCTCTCCATGATCAGCATGCGATACATGCCAATTTTTGGAAGTGGAACATCCTGCTGCAGCTGTATCTCATGCTGAATTCCCCTCTTGGGAGGTAACCCCTTTGGTTCCTCAAACATCTCGCCATGCTTTCTTACCACATCAAACAAATCATATTTTAACTTATCATCACAACCTTCAAAAGATTCATAATCAACATCATTATTTTTCTTGATCATGAGAAGCACAAAATTTTTACTTGCATTTACTAGTCTCTTCATCTGCCCTACTTTAACCAAAGAAATGTTTAACTTTTTTTGATGGGCTCTCACAATATACTCCACCCCATCCTTGAGAAATTGATATTTTTTCTCATGGCGATAAAATAACTATTTCCTATCATACAAATATGGGCTTCCCAAAATGATTCCTGAGATGTCAAGTGGAACTACATCTAACTCAACTTCATCAATGAATTTTTCAGTAATGGAAAATTTGAATAAGCATTTCCTTGTAACTTGTAAATTTGCATTATTGACTATCCAACCCAAAGAGTATAGCCTGTGATGAGGTATGGATTCAAGGTTAAGATTTTTGACCAAGTCTTCTGAAATTAAGTTTGGTTGTGACCCACTATCAAATAATGCATCAATCTTTGTATGGTTTGAGATTACCCTTACATGGAATAACTCTATCCTTGATTCTTCATTTGGAGTGTTGTTGTGACTATGTGAGGAAATATCGCTTGTTATAGCTTCTTTTCCCTTTGTGACCATGGCTGAAATCTTGGTCTCATCACCAGAATTGGATCCAAGGTCATGTTGTGTGGTAGCGGTCGCCTTTTGTTTCCCCTTATTGTTTGGTTTCTTAAGCCTTAGTTCGGGATGTAGTTTACCAAAGTGGGTGTCATCATGCCCCACTTTGGAACAATGTTTGCATATAGTTTTCTCCCCTTATTTCTTTACACTTGCATTCTTCTTTCCCTTCCATTTTCCACCCTTCTCTTTCTACTTACTCTTGAATGGCTTCTTCTTACTACCCTCTTCCTCAATGTTCTTTCCTCTTCCTTCAAGGTGCATGGCTTGCACACATACCTAATCTAAATTTCTTGGATTGAACATAAGGATAGTGTGCTTTAAGTAGGAATGTAAGCCCCCAATATATCTCAAGAGAGTATCTTGGGAATTCAAGTTTACTCCAAACAACAAAGCCTTTTTCCTAAACTCCTGGGTGTAGTCTTGAACTATTTAGCCCTTGAGTTGCCTAAATTTTTTCCAACTCATAATGGTTGTTTGCATATAGGCTAAAGAATAAAAATGTCTTTTAATTGAAGAAAAAAAATCAACCCAAGAAATGTATATCTTACCATGAATGCACATTTCATCTTGAGTCTTTGATTCCCACCAAACTAGTGCTACTCCTTTTAGCCTTAATGAGGCCAACAAGATTTGTATGTCATATTCTTGAAGGTTCTGAATTCTATAGTAAACCTCCAATTGTCGAATTCAATTGTATAACTTCTCTGCATTTACTTCACCATTGTACATGGGAAGTTCAAACTTAATGTCCAATTTGAGTAAGGGAGTTTTTTCTTTTGGGGTTTTTGAATGAGTATGAAAAGTTTGTGTGGTGGAAGTGGAAGATGATGTTGTTTGTGATGATGAGATGATGAAGATGATGAGTAATATGATGAAGATGGTGGAGATGGAGGAAGCTTTCCTCCATTACCCTTTGAATCCTTCTTTTCATCTTTTTTATCTTCTAAGCTTCCCTCTCCATGTGGGGACATAGAACTCTCTCAAACCATTCTAGTATTCCTCTCTTTAAATAGGACTATAATAATGTTAGTTAAACCATAGAAATCTTTATTGTATGCTTCCTCTTCTAAAATAACTTCATTCTCTCTTGCTCCAAACATGATGCCTTTGGATTCAAGCTTAGCTTCCGGCACTGACTGTACCTCCTCAATCTCAATTGAAGGTAAAACTTGAGGTGCTTCAAGTGCAACTGGGATTGAAACTTTGGGTGGAGATTGTGGCCTTATGGCTCTCCTTCTTCTGGGCATTACCTTAGGATTTGCAACCAATATTCTCCCTTCTCCTCTCTGCAGCTTTAACCTTGTAAGCATCACAAATTTTCAACCATTAAAACCCTACTTGCACAAAACTCATGCAATCAAGCAAATAACCTTCGCTCTGATGCCAACTTGATCTATTGTTGAATGTTAGTTTTTTTTGTGTTAATTTCAACTTCATAATTAAAAACAAATTGCTCATCATTTGCTTTATGTGCATAGGTTTGCTTTATGGTGTTTGTGAATGTAACAGGTAAATTTGTCAAGTTTTATGTCAAATTCATGAGCAAAATAACATGTAAATAAAGTGCTAAAAAAAGCAAACAAATGTACAACAAACCATCAAAATGAACACTTAACACAGTGTTTTGATGAAGGAGTTTACCCCTCCTGGGCTACATCTCCTTGGTCCATATTCCATGGCTTGGGCCTCTGTATTAGCTCAAAATGGAAAAAAGTATTGTTTACAATGCTCTACTACTCCTAAAACCTACTTCAATGTGCTCAGAACATCAAAATCATCTAGGAATGACTTTTTCTGAGCCAAAATTGGTTGAAAATTGCAAAAGTTATGGATTCTTTAGTTTCTCCTAGGAAACCTCCACTAAAACTGGAGAAACTCCAGTTAACTCTACCAATTTTAGAGAAAATCGCGAACTTATCGGACCACCAAAAATACCACCAGCTTTCCGCAAGTTAATTAACGGATAAGTATGGGTTTAATTAATGTTTAATCTCGATTAATGCATTAAGCACGTGGTTATGCTAACCATTGGCCACCGATTTAGTGGTGGTGGTCACATGCGAGGGGGTTGGCCCTCTCCTCCCCCAACCGCCATCTTATATCACATCAAATACAATTTGTAACCATAGAATATTAAGAACCAAAGGCGTGGTGTAGTGGTAAGACTCAAGGCTTGTGTGGGTGAGGTCATGGGTTTGACTCTGCCAACCTGCCCATATGATTTTTCCATTACGCGTTGATGCCCAAGCTTTTGGGAGGGACACGTGGTGGCCTCTGAGCTTGCCACATGTCTCCTCTTCATTAGTCGTTCCATGTCCAATAAAATCAATCCAACTCATCAAAACTTAGACCAACTGGATTGTGCCACTTGGCATGACCCCACTGGCCATTGACCAACCTTTCACCAGCATAGTCACCTGCCACGTTAGTACTATGGACTGTTGACTATGCAGTGATTGCACTTTTTTTTCAAAATTCCTATGTTTGGCAAAGAAGACATAATGCGATATCTTCCTCATATGAGCTTCGTTTTGAGTGAAACGATTTGCATTGGGATCAGATCACCGAGACAAACGTGGTTGTTTAGGTTTTGAGTGATTCTGAGCACTTTGATTTTTGAGCTAAATATTGATCACCTGATTAGTTGTTAGGTTGGATCAATTGGAAAATGAAGGAAGGCATTTCAACTAGTTATACATGTTGGCTCTTTAGCTAAAGGAGCATGTGTCAAATGCTCAGAATCCTCCTAAGGATAGACAAGCAAGATTCTATATGTCTGCATACCTGCTTGATGCAATCTGTGCCCAACAACAGTTCCCCGAAATGGGTTGGACATGGACACCATCAGAGGAAGCTGTGAATTTTTATTACAAGTTTCTCTCTGAGTGCAGCTACTAAGGAGTCATGATGAGGTTTTCTGACCACTTCATCACCCCGCTGTACAAGACGATATTTGAACAAGACCCACCTTGCATGTCCCAGGAAGCGATGCATACATTGCTCAACATTGAAAATTGGTATGCCTCA
>APFE030944231.1:347313-349991 GCA_000404065.3 Pinus taeda
AAGAGGGCGAAAGAAATATGAGTTTTTTTCATAAATATATGCTACAACTGAGACACTCAAACATTCTCTCTATTGAAGGTCGTGATGGAATTCGCAAATTATTGCATGATGACATAAAAGAGGAACTAATTTCTTATAATATGTGCATTATTGTGGAAAGGTCTTATAGTCCAAAATATGCAATTAACAAGATATTGAAGAGTATTCCTAAGATTATTAGTGAGGAATAGAATGAGTCTTTGATGTTCCCTAAATATAATCAAGACGTCAAACAATAGTGATGGAGATGTCAAAGAACAAGTCATCAGGTTCTAATGGTTTCACCACAGATTTTTTTCAATCATGTTGGTCCTTTTTAGGGTATGAGGTTCATGCAGTGGTGGAGGAATCTTGTCAAACACAATCATTGTTTCAAGGTCTTAATGCAACCTTATTTTCTTTAATACCTAAAAATGGGAAATCAAAGGATCATACTGAATTTTGCCCTATATCACTTTGTAATGTTATCTATTAAGTAATCTCTACAGTGGTAGGTAATCATCTCAAACATCTATTATCTATTTTGATTTCTACGAAGTTGTTGAAGGCTCGAAATGTTTTCCTCAGCCATTCGGGACTTTAGAGAAGACACTTTTCCATTTGGACTAGTGGCTTAGACTGGAAATTATGGGACCAATGTCCCTTAATATAAATTTTGAAAATGGATGGAGTATATAGGCGTGAGGCTTATGATGTAATTAAAACCAAGAATAAAGAGTATTTAAACTAAATATTTATCCCAGGAAAGCTTATCTATATTTCTGATTTAAAAGGATCTCACTAACAATATGACAAATTACATTATCAAGCTATTATGAGGTTAAAGCAAATAATGATAACTGATTTAATTAAATAGTTAATTAAATTAGTTGAGTAATTCTTTACACATATAAGATTTTGTTGTTTATGCATATAATATATTATTTCAATCACACATATCAATAGTGAAAAATGTATGACTTCTTGCAACCCACGTATGATAAATGTAATCAAATAACCATTCAACCCTTAAGAAAAGGAATAATATACATATATTAGTACCCAATATATTGTAACTTTGCTCATGATAAAATAATAGTGGTTCAACTTTCTATTAAGATAACTTAAGTTACAGTAGTGCAAACAAAAGCTTTCTTTCCAAAATTCAAAATCCATTCTCCATACAAATGAAGGGGAATTATAGTTTCCAAATGAAATACAAATATAGAAAATAAGAGTAAAAGCATGAAGCGGTTTTACCAAACAACGCTTAAAATAAAAAATAAATTAAAAATAATAATAATAATAATAGTAATAATAATACAATTTTAGATTTTGTTGTAAAAACTTGGCTAAGTTTGTGAATAAGTATGCCCTCCCATACGCTATCGCAGTTCGTAAATATTTGTCACGTGCTTCAATTCAGGTGGAGATTGTGGTTGAATCTGCATTTGACTTGTAAATATAGCCCCTTGGTGCTGACATCATGTGAGTGGTTGTGTTAGATAGACATTTGAGCATTATCATTTTGCTATGAGGCTTGACTAAGTAATGTTAATGGCATTCTAAGTCAATTTTAGATAGCTTTTCAATCTTTTCGGCCTTTTTCTTGGACATTTCCTACCACATTTTGGTCGGTAATTTGATATCTAGTAGAGTTCCCTCAGGGCATCCTAAAATAAGATTCGCCTTAAACGAATTATCATTGATGGCTTCAATGAGGTCATTACATATGTCCCTTGCATTGAATATTGTTGTGCCTGTATGCTTGAGGTGGATTTTCCACTCCCTGAAGACTATTTCCTTATGTGATTCCTCTATTCTTGGGAGATCTGATAATCTCCCTTCAACATTGTCTTGCCATGTTATGTAGCTTGCAATATTTTCCTCAATATCATCAAAGTATGTCCTGAGGTCGAACAATTGGTCCACCAATGAACTGGTTGTGTGACACAAACCATAAATGATGGATAATTTCTGATAGAATATGACCTATTGTTGAGAAAGGAGAGTATTTAATTCTCCTACTTCCCTTTAAAACTATGCTAATTCAGGATTAAATTTCATTCGTTCAATCCAGTGATGTAATTCTTGAATTTGAGCATCTCAGATCCTCAAATCAGATTCATGTTGAAGTTTAAGGGCGTCGAAACTTTTCAGGAGCTCAACAAGTTGTTCTTGCCATTGATTATCAAACTTTTGCTTCTCCTTCTCAAGGCCTTGTTGCAACTACATAACCCTGTCTCCTTTTCCTTAAAAGGTTGTTGTATCTCAGTGGCTTTTTCCATAGTCATAAAAGCATAAGCTCCTGTGAACAAAGTGAGTCTTCTAAGTTCCTCTGCAATAGTGGACTGTGAACCTTTCCATAGTACTTCAAAACAAAAATTTCCAAGGACTAAGTGTAGGTTTTAACCCCATACAGAAATTACCTACATACGAATTCTAAATCACAAGAAAAATAAAAATGCGAGAGCATAACACATAAAACACATATACACAGAGATTTCCCACTGGATCTCAAAACCGAGACTACCAGCTTGATTTTTCATTATATTCCTTTCAATGTTACAATACATATTTATACATGCCGAAGCATCCAATACCATGGACCGAAAAAAACCATCGCGTCCAAAACCATGGACCGAAAACCATAGGTAGGT
>APFE030944231.1:355075-381186 GCA_000404065.3 Pinus taeda
AAAACCATCGCGTCCAAAACCATGGACTGAAAAACCATAGGTAGGTTCGCCCAACCTAATATAGGGTCCAAAAAAAATTTTCTCAGGGCGCTGCCCCGAACCCCGTAGAGGGGGACTACCCGCCCCCCTCAAACCCCCTATGACCCCCCGCTGCGCAATCGGCGCGGCGACGTAGGTTAGTCGTGGAAAGAATATAACACAACCCAACACTAAGGTCTGGGATTGGTCAGTATTCCTTTTCTTTCTTTGCCTTTTAATAACATCCTTATGATGAGGACTGCGGGATATGTCAAGGGAAGAATCTCTTCAACCCTTAATATGACCTCAAAGGTCAGTAATGCTAGCATAATTTCCATGTCGTCAATCTCTAAAGGTTGATCATAGGTCCTTATTTTAATCGAAGTCTTCTCAAAAGTTTCAGAAGTGCTGAAGACTTTCTCTTGTGAGGTATTATTTAAAATCCAGGTTTATTTCTTTTCAAAACCTGGCTACAATGTTCCCATATGTCTTCAATCTTAGAACTAGGCAACTATCCTTCTGCCTTAGTGGAATAAGAAGCCCTTGTATGTTTTGGATTAGGGATATCATTAACCCGTGTAGAAGGAATAATTGTAACCTTTTCTTGAGTTGTTCTTTCCTGTGAAAGTTTTAATGAATCTAAGGGTAAACAGGATAGACTTGATTCCATGTATTGAGGAAATTGATTGATTTCATGTGGAGCCAAATGCTCTGCAATCTATTTGGAAACTATTTAATAGGTGGCATATTTTTGAAATAAATCATCAAATTAATCTAGTTCAGGAGAGAATTTCTTTACGCTTGATTGAGTGGTAACCTTCTTGAAAAATCCATGACGATCATACTTCCTATTAGGGATAGTAGGAAATTTAAACTCTAAATTAGAGTTCATCTCAATAGTTTCATGTTTTAAATTCTCTAATGTATACATAGCACAATGAAAAGGAAAGGCAAGCCATACTTTCTTACTGGATTCTTTAAACACTTTAGAAATTTCATTGCCTACAGGTTGGTATGTTATCTCACGAGCCAACAATTTATCAAGGACATACAAGGGAAAAACATGTGGATTAGCTAGACTACCAAAGACCTAGATATAGGTAAAAAACTCCTCACCAAACTAATTCCCAACACTGAGCAAGTCTTCCAGTTCTTCTGGGGAAATCCTAGGAGCTCTCTTACTAAAGATAATTTGATGAATAAGCAGCATGACACCCTAGCAGATTTTATAGAAATGGGGCTAGTATTTGGAGTCCCAGAGGACATTATGGTATATATGAATAGGATTTGAGTCATATAAGGTCCATTTCCATCCCATGGAGGCAAAATCCATATTGTAGCACAAATCATCCATTACATAGGCACTCATATAAAAAGGAGGAATTACATTTTCTGACACCTGCGGGAGGGTCTACTGCATATATGGTCTTTTCTTCATGCTTATGCTTTTAGGGTACCTCCTCCATTCCTTTGATAGGTTATGATGCATGATCAATGTTTCTCATGAACATCTCCATGAACTGTTTGTCATATTTACACTACGGTGGTGGAAAATGGTACATTGCACTAAAATCATTGTCGATGAAAGAGCCGATAACTTTATCATTCTTCATCATAAAATTATTGTTTAAAATGTTCAAGTGTTCCACGACCCACCGAATCATATCTGTATAGGGGAGATTCTTGGGTCGAGCAACAATTCTGTGTAAAAAATGAATTTGTAACATCGTTGTGGGTAGTATTAGAAATAAGAGTAGAATCCTCAGTTGTAACTATTATTTGAGTGACCTTTAGTCCTTCGTCTTAGAATATCTGATAGATAATTCCCAAGAGGCACTCCTAGCATCTAAATAACAGACCATGTCTCAAAACAACCCTGGTGTATTGGTATTTTCAGCTGATGAAGCAATCCACTGTTGTTGAGTGACTGGTTTCTTCTTTGCTTTAGTTGCCTTAGACATCTCTTCTGAATTTCTCTTATCGTGACTAGCCTGCAATGTAAAACATGAGACTAAATGATAATTCCTTCATTATAGAGTCTTTAGCACAAATAATGATTTTCCATGATGATTTATGTCTTAAAGGTAAAATCATGATAAAATCAAGCTACAATGAATAAGGCTATTTATAATTTCAAAAACCATAAATTCGCCACATTCGGATATTAAATGAAAAACATGAATTCACATGGGTTCTACACACTCCGCACATCAAACTAATTTTATTGGACAAATTACATGGTCGCACACTAAAAATTACAATATTTGAGGCTTTCGATATATGTTGTTTAAAGATATAACTGATATAAGTGTAGGTAGGAAGATATATCGCTAGTTTATATCAGCAAGTGGAGTATCGGGGATTTTAAAGGTGACATATGATATGAAAAGTCCTAATATGGGTAAATACGAGAATATTAGAGGTTTGATATATCAAAGGGAAGGAGCATCGAACATATGGGATATCGAAAGTAGGAGGCATCAGAACATTGTGATATCAGAAGTTTTGGTATAATGGGAATGTTGAGTATCGGAGGTTTTGGATATCAAGAGTTTTGAGATGGCGGAGATAAAAAGTTACAATGTTCAGGGATTCCCATATGCCAAGTGGTAGTTTGTGGGGTCGACAGTTCTTTAAAATATTCAGTTTAAAAGGAAGCACCCACTTAAGTTTGTGTTATATATTGGGAATGTTTGATTGAAGAATGATTTTATTGTAACTTTCCTATAAGGAATTTTACCATATTACAATGATCCGATAGAAATCCTTTGACAGTGTATCATTTAAAGAACCAAAGACCTATCGGTTTTTCACTAATCGTAACACTTGTAAGTTTGGACCTCCAATATGTGGGTTTCAACAATAGAAACTTTCATGTGAGAGGGTACTTTATTTAAAAAAAAATAAAAAAATAAAAAAAAATTGTCGTATATTTATTAGAACTAAAGAGTTTTATTATAATTAAAAATGGTCCCCATGATTTATTATATAGGTAAAATAAAACTAAATGGGGTTTGTTGAGTAGTACAACAATTGGTGACATATTGGGTGAAACAATTATTTCTGTAAAAGTAAATGAAATTTTAACTACTAAAGAAAAAATTACAAAGATGTAAGTATTTTGAAATTTATATTGATAAATGTTTCTCTGAATAAAAGAACTCATTATTTTTTAAATTATATCACAACTTGTCATTGATGAAGATCTTCATTATCTTTGTCAGTTATTTATTCAGATATAAATATAAACTTGAGAGCTATAGAAGCTTAGCATTTTAGATAGACTTATTTGTCATTGTTAGAGCCACTACTCCCAGCAGACATCCATAGCCTCGACAGGGTTACCATTAACCAAAATGTACCAATATCCCATCCACTTATAGTAATATTCTTGGAGGTACTATTTTTTCTTTTAAAATTTCTTTTGAAACTACTTGAAAGCCATTTTCCTCGCTTGGTGACCAGATGTTGGCAATTCCATTCAAAATTTATAATGATATTCAACAAGTCGGTTTGTGATGAGACCTCTTCTCTTATAGTTATACAACCACAAGCCATTATCCTATTTTGGTGACCAGACATGATAATGTCAACATCATTAATTTCCCATGATCATGGTAAGTCATCTCGTGATGAGATCTCTTATTTTTCAAGTTTTATATATTTTTGAATTACACTCTAAAAAATGTAAAATTAGTTGATGGGGAGGTAAATTCACTCCTTAAGAGTCATGGATGACAATTGAAGTCAAAAGATGCTAAAACTTCAAAATAACATTCAGTTTTTAAAGAAAAATTTGCATGACCAATCATACGAAAACAAGATCTCTTAAAGTTTCAAGTTATGGAATATGTACAACTTAATGGCTGTAAAGATTTCAGAGATTGTAATAGATGCAATACTAAAATTCAATGTTATAATTTGCTTTCTAGTGTTTCTCCTTTAATTAGTAAAACTTCATGTGAATGATGAGAGACCCAAATATGAAGTCAAAAGAGTATTACCTAACATCACTATGGCTAAATACGCTGATATGTGCGAATGATTATTTACATATTTACAGCAGGACAAGTATCTTTAAGAAAAATATTTTTTTAAAACTAGCCCATTAACAGGAAAAGGATCCCTCTTTCCCTGTAAATATTGAAGGATAAAGGTTTATGGGCCTAGTTTCTCAATGATATGAAATGGGCCTAGCCACAAATTTTGGAATTTTGTGTGTTTTCCTTCTTCTTCATGGGCCTTATCCCATTTCAGAACTAAGTCATCGATTTCAAAAATTTTGTTATTAACTGAACCTGCATCAAACGAGGACTTGACCAATCCCTGGTGGTGCATATGAACTTTTTTGGCTTTATCTCTCTTTTCTTCTAACTTAAGAATTTGGGACATCCTAAATTGTTAAGAAGAAGAAGGTTTTTCTTCAATAGTTTGCAATGGGCAAGTGAAGCAAGAGATAGGTTAGGAGGTAGGATAACTGAATCTTTTCCATACACTAAATGAAAGCGAGAAGTGACTATACAGACATTATGAGTGATTCTGTCAACCCGTAAAGCAAAAACTAGAGCTTTGTGCCAGTTTATTTGATTTTGGTCAATTGTTCGCTTGATTATCACGATGTGGTTTTTATTGGTAGTTTTTTTAGGCCATTTCCTTGAGGATAATAGTTTTCATAATGTTTGAGTTTGAAACCTCTTTTGAGAGAAAATTCAGTTATGGTATTTCCAAAAAAATAAGATGCATTTTCAAACATAAGAGCATAAGGAAGGCCAAACCTAGTAATAATAAATTGATGAATAAATTAAATAGTGTTTTAAAAATTGCCACCTTCATAGGTATTGCTTCCACCCATTAGGTGAAATAATTTGTAGCAGTTAAGATGTATTATGTTGTTTAGAAGAGTGAGGAATGATATCACCAATGATGTCTAGTCCCCATTGCTCAAAGGGTTGCTCAATGTTAATTGGTTGCAAAGGCAAGGTTGGTTTCTTTTGTCTTCTTGAAGTAGTTTGGCAAACTTTTCATTTTATGACATAAGCATGGGTGTCCTTGAATAGAGTTGGCCAATAGTAACCAACATATAGGACCTTATGAATAGTAGTGTCCACCATATGGTCCATCATGTAGCTCCTGCAAAAATTTCTATGCTTCATATTGTTCTAGACATCTTAATAAAACATAATCATAATGTTTTATAAAGTACAATACATCATTGAAAAGTTGGTACTAATTAGCTTTAAGTATTAGGGCTCCTTTCCTTTTGTAATTGAGTTCTAATGGAGAATAACAATTTTTTAAATAAAATATTAAATCAACATATTGAGATTCGGTGCCTACAGGGTATACCTCTATAATTTGAACATTGTTACCTGAGTATTCATCATCCAAAATGTCATAAGCTCCAATAGTTAATCTAAAAAAACCTTGACCACTTACTATTTTAGTTGGTTTTATCTCTAGGTCGTATTCTTGCAGGGGAGTAACCCAATTAGCCCTCTTCTCTCCTAATTCCTTTTAGATAAGAAATTGTATGAATACCGGGAAATGAACAATTACTTTGGTATGTGATTTGAGGAGAAAAGGTCTAAAATGATTTATTGATTGTAGAATTGAGACTTCTATGATTTGTCATAGTTATAAGGAGAGCTTCAGCGTAAATCACATAAGAAAGATTTCTGCCAACGCGTTTTGAACCAACCAATGTGGTTCATCGTCAGGACAAGTTGACGATGAACCACATTGGTTGGTTCGAAACGTGTTGGCAGAAATGATTTATTGACTTGAAAAATGCAAACGATTTTTTTTCAACTTTTGAATAGTTTAGCTTAGCTCCTTGTAAATTAGAACTAAAGAAGGAAATAGGATCTTCAACTTGTTGTTTATTAGGTTGTGTCAACATTGTTGCATAGGATTGTTCAGAAGAAAAAGTGTAAAGAACAAATTCTTTAGAAAATTAGGAGTTGATAACGAAGGGGCATCTATGATTACTTGTTTTATTGATTCAAATGCTTTTATTTTGATCTCTCCTCATTTCAAAACTGAATTTTTTTTATCATAGTCTGTAAGGGTAAGATAATTTGTGAAAAATATGGGAGCTTTTGTTGTGTGGTAAGGGGATTTTAGAAATTGCTTTAATTATCTCTTGATCTATGCAAATTCCCTCTTTGGATGAAATAAAACCTAGAAGCTTAGTACCTTTAGGATTTAAGGAGATTCCAAACTTTTTACATCTTTCAAAGATTTGTTTTAAGTCATCGATATGATTACTTATCTTTTTTGAATAAATTGTAATTTCATCTAAGTAAACTACAACTGTCTTATTAATCAAACATCTAAAGGCAATGTACATGGCTCTTTGGAAAGTAGCTACAACATTAATTAGTCCAAAAGACATTTTTTTGATAAGAATATGTTCCCCACTTGGTTCTAAATGTGGTTTTCAGTCTATCTTTTAGATGTACAAGGATCTGATTCTAACCTAAAAAACCATCCAAGAAGGGAGTTAGCTTAGAGCTAGCAACAGATTGTAAAAAAAACTCCATCTAAGGTAAGGGAAAGTTATCCTTTTCACATGCTTTATTTAAACTTCTAAAATTTGTATAAATACAAATATCTCCATTCTTCTCCCTAACTGGCACCAGATTCGAGGCCCACTTGGAATGTCTAACCAAGAATATGATTTTGGCTTCGATAAATTTATTTAATTCGGTATTAATATGGGCTTCCAAGTTAGGATGAATCTTCTTAACGTTTTGTTGAATTGGCTTTACATTTGGCAGTATAGGAATGACGTGTGGAATGATAGATGTGTCATAAGTTTTAAGCTCATCGTAATTCCATGTGAATACATCCTTGTATCTTTTCAATAGATGAATCAAAGAAAATCTCTCATATGGTGTGATTCCAAGGCCAAAATTGATGTTCTAAGGCTTATGATCAGATCCTAAGTTAACCAATTCAAATCTCAAAGAAGAGCTCTGAAGTTTTCATTTGGTAACCCTTTCAAACTTATCTTTCAAATCATACAAATCTTCCAATTTTACTATAGGTTTGGGCAAAGAATTTTCCTCAGAAGATTTATTTACCTACTTATCATGCTCATCTTTATCAATGATATGGCCATAGTAATACCCTTCAGATGTCAATGTCATCGTTAAAAAATCACCAATTAGTTTTTTGTCTGGAATGGAGGGGAAAAAATCAATTCAATAGAAAATTTATCAGGACTAAAATGTTCAAGTGGAATGAGTTTGGAAGAAACATTGGCTAGGAGATCGGTAGAAGAATTCTGTAATCTAGGGATCATAGCTATATTGGATGAAATGAAATGGGAAGTTAGGTCTTGGAACAAAGATTGGTAATGCTTGAGGTTACTATAAACGTAATGAATATTGTTTCTAACTTGTTTTATTACAATTTCTAAGTCACCAAAAAATTTAAGATATTTGACATCAAGACTAATGGCATTATGTAAGCCTTGTACCAATGCTTGATATTCAACAATGTTGTTGGTACAATTGAATTCCAATCTTCAAGCAAGCATAGTTTTTTCTCCATCAGGGTTTACTAGGCTGTAAACAGCTCCTGTGCCATCATTAGATTTAGATCCATAAAAGTAAAGAGTAAAAAAAATATATATATTCTTATTTATAGGATTTTATACAATATTGATACATCTAGATTAATTTTTTTGAGAAAAAATCTCAATTTGAGATGAAACAGAATCAACTGAAAAAGGCTAATTTTGTGCTAGAAAATTGCTAAAGAAAGACTCAAAAGAATAATTTCCAAGGATGTTGTTTGTAAATACTACTAGTTCATTTTCCCCATCCAAGTCAGTTACCAAATATTTCATATGTTTCTCCCTATCAACACGCATTTGATTGGGTTTTCCATTGTAGGGAAGCCACACGTGTGACCAATCAGTTGCAAAGTAACCATGTAGTTTTTCGGAACAGTCTCTGCTTAAAATAAGACCATAGAAATAGGGAATGTCTGCAACCAATATATCTATTATTTGAAAAACATTTGAATTGGAAGATAATTTAATCAAAACAGAATTCATTTCTCCTTAAACTTTGACTTTTGTCCAGTCTAATTGAACAATCCAAACAATATATTTCTGAGGTGAAATATTCAATTTGAGATAACCTGAATAAGGAATGACATTGGATGATGCACCATAATCCACTAAATAGTTTTGAACATTCCTATAAAAAATCTCAAAAGTCAAAAGAAAAGGACGAGTGTGGGAATTTGATCTATCTATAATCAAAATAGCACTAAAAGACTCAATCTTGTCTAAAGGAACATTTGGAGGTTTTCCTTTTCCTTTTAAGGCTTTTACAATGACAACAATAGGTAATGGAGATGTAGGGACTGCATTTAACTCTTTCAGTAAAAACGTTTGTTGTTGTTTTAACTTACTTACCTCATATAAGGAAATTTTGGCTTTCACCTTTTTCATGTCTTCCACGATATTATATTCAATGGTATCAGACACTATCAAGGTCTTAGATGAACAAGGAGATTTAGAAGTAGTTCGAACAGAATTTGAATATGGAGTAGAAGTATCTTTAACTATACCCTTGTCTTTAGTAACATGAGTAGAGGACTTTTTTTTTTATTTGATGGAGAAGTATCAGCATGCCCCTTACTTTTAGTCCTCATTGGTAGAGCTTCCTCTTCTTCTTCATTTTTTGAGGTAGTTAGAATGAAATCCCATAAACCATGGGCTTCAACTATTTCTTCTTCTTGTGATTCTTCAATAGATAATGTTTCTTCTTCTTCATCATCTTGATCAGATTATGCATTTGATATAATGGTAGGAGGTTTTGACTTTGATGATTGATTCCTTTTGAAAGGCTGAAAGTACTTCTTTGAAGACTCAACAAATTGTTTCTTAATTTCCACCATTTCATTAAAAATTGTCTTCAAAACCTTTTGTAACCACTCCAAGTTGAAAGGATCTTTAGGAGATTTCTTCTTGGATTTGTCTTTAAAAGAGACTTTCTTGGTCTGTTTTCTTTCCTCAGGTGCAGTTTTCTACTCAAGAGCAAGAACTATTTTTTTCCACAAATAGATATTCCTTCATGTTATCAATAAATACTATTTTATTAGCTCTATCAATGAATATTGAAATATTTGAAGGAAGAGTAGAGATGTACCATTCAATCTTCACATCATTTCCAGGTTTGGAAGTGTCTCAGATTTTATTTAGAAATTTGTTAAATATTTAACTAAAATCTTTAATTTTTTCATTTGGTTTGGCCTTACGATTTGAAAAATCATTAATCAAAGTGGTAAATGTTTGATCATCCCCAAATTTTAACAAAAATCTATTCTTCGAACATATCCCAATTTTTTATTGATCTATCAGGAAGAGAGAAATACTAACACCCTACAGTTCCTTCAAATGTGTAAGGAAAAAGTCTGAAAACATAGTCCTCTTCTTTGACTCCATTCAGATTTATGGCTAACATGAAATTGTGAAGATGTTCCTCTGCAGGGAGGCCATCATCAAGATTAAACTTAGGAAGCCATCTCTATAGATGCTTGGGAAGAGGATGTGATGATGGAATATTCTGTAATTATCTTGGGTTGTTCCATGGTCTTTGAGATATTCTGGGAGTACTAGGAGAGGAGGAAGTTGCAAATGACATGAAGGTTGATGGTGATTGAGCAGTTGAAGAGGTTTCTCATGTATTTCTACTAATTATAATAGCATTAGTTGACTGTGGTTGAGGAATGTGGATGAGAGGGATTAAAGGATGATAAGAGGAAGGTAAATGTGTAGAGGAAGAAGGAGGACCAACAGAAGGAGTATGCGGTGGAGAGGATGATGTAATCTCACTAGTAGAAGAATGAGTCTCTAGAATACTTTTGTTTTTCTAGTGAGTGGGCAATGGAAACTCAAAAGGATTAACTCCAAGTTTCTCACTTTGGGATCTAATTAACACATCAGAAGACTGTAAAGATGAGGTGACACTTCCTTCTGGTAAATCAGTTTCAACGGATTTTTCTCCAGAAATAGAAATCCCTTCTACTATTTGAATTAAAGTATGGACTTCATGGGGATCTTTGGCGAACTGAATTTAGGAGTGTGCTAGGATATTTGGTTTGAACAACTTCAAATATAGGGTTAGGATATTTGGAATGGGTTCTTGAAGTTGGTGGTGACTTTGACAGAGACTAACTCTTAGAATGACCTTTTAATTTTGCATCGAACCTTTTTTCCATTCATAGCATGATGGTCCTCCTTCTAGCACTAAAAATGTTGAAGGCTCGAAATGTATGCCTCAACATCAGGGAAAACCACCTGGCTAGGATCTTAGAGCAGATCATTTTACATTCGGAGTGGTGTCTCTGGCTGGAAATTATGCGACCAGTTTCCTTTAATATAAATTATAAAAATGAATGGAGTATATAGGCGTGAGGCTTATGATGCAATTAAAACTGAGAATAAAAAGTCTTCAAACTAAATGTTTTTCTCGAGAAAGCTTATCTATATATGTGATTTAAAAGGATCTCACTAATAGTATGACAATATAGATTATCAAGTTATTATGAGGTTAAAGCAGATAATGATAACTAATTTAATTAAATAGTTAATTAAATTAGTTGATGAACTCATTACACAAGTCCCCTACCCCTATGTGCACACTTTAGATATAAATATTTTTGATGTCAGGAACAACTGCCTCCTGGATTCATACGGCTCCTCGAAAAGGCACTAAAGGTTTGCTTCATTCCTCTCGACCTAAACAACTAATATTTCGTTGTTTATGCATATAATATATGATCTCAATCACAAATGTCAATAGTGAAAAATGTATGACTGCTTGCAACACACATATGATAAACGTAATCAAATAACCATTCAACTCTTAAGCAAAGGAATAATAGACATATAACAGTAACCAATATATCGTAACTATATTCATGAGAAAAATAGTAGTGGTCCACATTTATATTAAGATAACATAAGTTATAGTAGTGCAAACAAAAGTTTTCTTTCCAAAATTCAAAACCCCTTCTCCATACAAATGAAGGGGATTTATAGTTTCCAAATGAAATACAAATATAGCAAAGCAGAGTAAAATCACGAAGCGATTTTGAGAAACGAAACTTAAAATACAACAATAAGACAATTTTAGATTTTTTTGTAACAACTTGGCTAGGTTTGTGAAGAGGACTACCCTCCCATACCCTATTGCAATTCATAAATATCTATCATGGGCTTAAATTCAGGTGGAGGTTGTGGCTGAATCCACATTTGATTGGTAAATATAGAATCTCTAAGTGTTGGCAGCATGTGAGTGGTTGTGTTGGATAGGCATATGAGCATTAACCATTAGCTATGAGGCTTGACTAAAAAATTCCATTGGAATTCTAAGTCAATTTTAGGTAGCTTTTCAATATTTTCGGCCTTTTTCTTGGAAAATTCCTACCACATTTTGGTCAATAATTTGATATATAGTAGAGTTCCCTTAGGGGAGTCTGAAATAAGATTTGACTGAAAAAAATTATCATTGATGGCTTTAATGAGGTCATTAGAGATGTCCCTTGCATTGAAAATTGTTACTTTTGTATGCTTCAGGAAGATTTCCTGCTCCCTTAAGACTATTTCCTTATGTGATTCCTCTATCCTTGGGGGATCAGCTAATCTCCCTTCAATGTTGTGTTTCCATGTTATGTGGCATGTAATTGTTTCCTCAATATGATCAAAGTATGTCCTGAGGTCGGATAATTGGTCCACCAATGAACTAGTTGTGTGACAAAAATCATGAATGATGGCTAATTTTTTATAGAATATGACCTACTATTGTGAAAATAGAGTATTTAATTTTCTAGCATCCCTTTTAAACTCTGCTAATTTAGGATTAACTTTCAGTTGCTCAATCCTGTGTTGTAATTCCTGAATTTGAGCATCGCAGATCCTCAAATTAGAGTCATGTTGAAGCTTAAGGGCATCGAAAATTTTTAGGAGCTCAACAAGCTATTCTTGCCATTGATTAGCAATCTTTTTCTTCTCATTCTCAAGGCCTTTTTCCAACTACATAATCACATATTCATTTTCCTTCATAAGTTGTTGTATCTTGGTGGATTTTTCCATAGTCATAGAAGCATAAGCTCTTGTGAACTAAGTGAGTCTTTTGATTTCCTCTATAGGATTGGACTGTGAATCTTTCCATACTACTTCAAAAGATGAAATTCTTGGGACTAAGGCTTGGGATTGGTCAATCTTCCTTTTCTTCCTTTTCCTTTTTACAACGGCCTTATGCTGAGGATTGTAGAATATGTAAAGGAGAGGAATCTCTTCGACCTTTAATATGACCTTAGAGGTCAGAATGTTGGTATAATTTCCATGTCTTCAATATCTAAAGGCTTATTATAGGTCCTTATTGTAATTGGAGTCTTCTTAAAAGTTTCAGAAGTGTCTAAGACTTTCTCTTGTGACATACTGACACAGGAAAACCCCTCGACGACAGAATTCAATCACAAAGGTAATTCCCCCTTCATATATACACTATTAGAAACTTTGACATATGGTTATGTTCACACATATCTATCAGAAGCGTTATTGTTGCTTTCCTTTAAAAACCCGGCCTATACAACTTTATTGAATTGCAAAGGAAATACGGGGAAAACCCGCTTCGAAACTCAAAAGCTGGAACTCAAAACATATACAGCCAGAACTATATATATCGTCGGGTCCGTGTTCTGCTTCAGTCCTTCCGATGCACTACTCCTTTATATTCCCCGATTCTACGATCAACAATTCATCACTAACGCGATATCGCTTAATCGCACATCGGCCTTCCATCGCAATTTCCACCGCCCGATTCACTGATGCGATTAGCGATCAAATCTTGGCCATCCATTGCATCCTCTAATCTAATGGTCGACGTTGCGCCAATCCACAAACTAATCGCCAATTCCCTGCAGTCGATTAAATCACGGAAGATCTTACGGTTCACATCTATTTCAGGTATACATCAAGCTCGAAGGTTAACCGCCCGATAAGGGGGTTTCCTCTCTCCTCCCTTTGCTACATGTCAAACTTTCAATGGGATCGGCGACCACAAAACATCACCGCTTACCACGTTTTAATCACCTGATATACCATTTTGGTATATAAATCCACCTTTCCTTACTAAAGTTCGTCAACGCAATAAAGTGGTCCTACTCGGCTTGATTAGATCTGGTCCATTGATCTTATAGATCCAACGGCCATGATTCCTTCTCGCAATTATTTCCTCCTATATTGGTCTCACTTATTTTAATAAACTTTGCATTATAAACACATTCTCTGCCATACTCTTTCTTCACTGTCATTACTCCATACGAAAGATAACTATTATATTTTTGAAGGGACGATTGGCGTTTAAGCGGATCAAACACTGTTATTAATAATAAGGCTCCAATTACATCTTATCGTTGCAACTCATGACTTGTGCATAAAATAAACAGACAAAATGCCCCAGTTATTCCGCAGGCAAAAAAAACATAGACAAGGAAAGGTTTTCAACAAAAACAACACCTCCACAACACTGGTATTTTATTCAATAATGAGTTACAGAGTCTCACCCTCTGGCTCGATTAGAACAATAATAGACCCTGTTTCTCTCGCTAGCCTCTATATACACTCCATCTAGTCTATTCAGCCCCTCTCTTCTCTCTTCCTAACCCCTGAATTATTCCAATAGATCATATTTTATACAAGAAGGGGTTCATGAACCAATTCCGGTTCAAAATCAGAAATCTCTCACTCTCTCCTAAAAAGTCTCTTCAACTCCACTCTTTTCTAAACAAACGCTAAATAAACCTTTTAAATTCCTCATATCCTATTCAAACTAAATAAATCTAAATGTTTGGCATGATCTCCACACAGGGAGGATCAATCATTCACTATGCCCTTTTCTCATATTTTCCAATAAATAAACACTCTCATACATTTAAATAAATAAAATTGACCAAACTATTGTCTTCCAACCCCTTGTTAGTCACAACATGTGATCATACCATCATATTGCTGACTAGACCTGAATGCTCCTGCATCAGACTCCCAAAGTTGAAAGTTTCCATGACCTCCTGGTCATGTGTTCCTTCTGCTGATCATCCAATATCCCATACTTTACTTTGTAATTGGTCATCATTTTCATCATGCTGCTGATTCAATTCTTCTGCCACTGTCACTTTTGTTCTTTCAGAGTTCCAAACCTTATTTTGTCATTGTCCTCTTTCCTTTCTTATACAAATTCCTCTTGTTAATTTCTCTTCCCTGTTGCCCCCCTTCTCATCTGATTTCATCTTCCACAATTTCTCAACTTCCTATTTACAATTTGTTCTTAACTGAACTCCACTGACATCTGCCTGCTATACATTTCTCCTCACCATAGAAATTATGAAATTTCTATCCAATTCTTCTTTGCCTCTATCATTTACAAACTGTTGTTTGTACTCTACAACTTCCCTTCTATTATCATTAAAGATAATCCTTTCCTCTATGTTATCAGGTTCATCTAATAACCTTCCCTGAAAAATTCCTTCATATTCAATAAGCATGTCAATTACATATGACTCCTGCTTCCTGTATAAAACAAAATTTCCATCACAATTGTCAGATTCAAAATAAATATGATTTTCACTTTCCATAAGTAATTCTACCATCCAATCTTTATACTGTCCTTCTGCATAAGTTATGAAACTATCGTCAATTCTCATTCCAATACTTTCATCCGCGTTACACAATGTTCCTTGTTCTAACAGAAAACTATCATCCAACAATTTAATAGCTAGGATTTCTTGGAGCACATCATTGTGAAGTATCCTTTCATCTTCTATACTTATACTATTGCAACAAAATGATATTGTTTCATCTTCTCCTACATCAGAAACAAAATTATAGTTTTCTAAAGCTTCTTCATAGTTTACAGATTCATAAAAATAATCCACTTTAAAATCATAGAATTCCTGAACTTCTGTATTTGTCAACATCATCATATATTCCTTCATAATTTCCATGATATGTAAATTTTGATTCTCTACTGAAGATATTTCATTCTGGTTATCATCACAAACTTTCATTTTCTTATCTTCAGCGTCTTTAATCATGAAAATTTCCTTGTCAATACCATCATTCTCAAAATTATTAAATACATTCTCAAAGTATCTTTCTGTTTCAACCATCTCTTCCAGTAATCTCACTTCTTCATCAACATGCATAGGCACATTGTCTAATTGCTATTCATCACCTATCAAACCTGAAAACATACACAACATGTCAGTTTAAAAAATACAAGGCTCTTCATTTAAAGCCTCAATGATCAGATCCTCATGCTTCTCTGAACTATTCTGATAGTTCACTAAGTTATTGAGAAATTATTCCTCAACATCTCTGAGTTCTTCCTCATCAAAGAAAACTTCTGGGACTGCAACTTCTTGACTATGCTTGGCAACTTCATCATAAGTTTATAGAATACCGTTCTGTTCTACACAACTTCTTCCAACACTCAGTTTATCCAAATAAGACAACAATGTCTCTTCCTCTTCTCTGATAAGACATTGATCTTTCAAATATTTCCTTGACTTAACTTATTTAGCTAAGTTCTCTGTGTTAGCTTTCCTTCTCTTCACTTCACAAATCTATAATGCATTTGTTTCCTTTCCTGTTTCTATTTCCCATTGGTCTTCTATCCATGCTAAAATTCCATCAAATATGATCCAATAAGTTTTCAATAAGAGAAGACACAACCATTTAGCCATACCTATTAATTTCCTACACCATTGAAGTCTTGAAAGTCTTTATGCATCTCCTTTTGTGTTTGTATTGCCTTTGCCTCTTTCACCAACACATTTCTCTCATTCTGATATGCATAGATTGGTTCTTCATCACTTTCATCACTGTCTTCATTGTCTCCTTCCTCAAGGAGAGATCATTTCTCTGGTTCATAGATGTATTCTACTCCTTCATTCTCAACTGTTCAAAGTATTAATTTCTCACCAAACAATTCTTTGACTGGCCATTTAACTCTTCTTCCCACATAAAATCCTTCTTTCCATTTTTCTCTAATTCCTTTGAATACCAGCTTATCCAAATGACTGAGTTTTGCCTTCATCTCAGCCAACTCTATGTCCCTTTCTTCTTTGCTCATTCCTTTAAGTCTGACTACTTCATCACTCTTTTCCCTTTGTCTGTGACTTTCCTCTATACCCCTGTCATGACTATCAAGAGTCAATTCCATTTCTTCCTCTAGTGAACTTTCCTTGTTCACTAGTGAGCTGCACCTAACCTTTTCCATTTCACCTGCAACAAGTCCCCTTCATGCCTCGCCAAACTTTCCTAAGTTTAGTCTTTTGGCATCTATTGGTTCTTTCCTCAAACCTTTCGCTGACTAACAATTCTACCTAGTGCTCCTCTTACTCGAATTGTTATCTCCTATCCACAATCACAATTGTGGAGCTACCTCAACAACTTCTACCAACCAAAACTGGAAGTTGTTCTCAACTTCTCTTGAACACTGCTTACTCTATGTTCTGCATATTCAATTGCTCACTTTCTTCTTTCACTCAGTAATTTCATTTATTGTTGGGTACTGTCACTTTCATTCATCTGAGAGTTATTCTTAATCTATATTCTTTAGCATAGCTCATATGCTATGATACTGGTACAATTCATTCTATCTTTCAGTAATTCCATTGCTTCCACTGATCTACACAATCTTATCTCAAGATACATCAAAGCACCTTTCAATTTCCTTCAAGGATGTCTTAAAACTAATTCCCATTCCATCAGTTAAATCTTTGCCAAAGGATTCATCTCTTCACTATTTCATTTAGACTTCCATTCAAAAGACTCCATACAGTCAACAACTATTTCCCATTTTAATTCTCATAATAGACTTTTTAGCTTCCAAGGTCAATTAAGATTAGATCTTAATTTCAATTATATTTACCAATTCATGACAGACACTATCAATTCCTTTTGATAACCTGTTTGTAAGCAAATCCTGTTTTGTTTCTACATATTCCAAAATTTGTTCCTTGTAGTGGTTCTTCTTTCAGTCCTATTAAACCCAATCTTTGTTCTTTCAATTATCAATATCATTGCCTTCAACAAAACTTTAAGCAATCTTCAATCATTCTCAGTTTTCACAAAATTCTTCAAATCATGTAAATGATTTCAATGCCACAGCAAACCACTCTTCTATTCAGCTTTAACTTCTAAATCATTCATCTCAGTGAAATCAATCATGCAATCAACTTACACAAAAAATTCATTTTCCTGAAAGGAAAACATCTTCTCCTTCGAAATTTCAATCCCTTGTTGTTCTTCAGACATTCAAAACACAGTTCTACAAAATTATCAAAATAAACATTCTTACCAAACCTTCCTTAGAGATTCACTACTTCCTAATTTTGATCTCAATGTCCTTTGTAGTCTGATCCCCAACTGTGTCAAATTCAATTCAGCGTAATTATATATATGTTGGAATTAAAATTCAATTTCCAAACCATTCTTTACAGAGCGTTGATCTAGCTCTGATACCACAAATGATGCAGGAAAACCCCTCAATGGCGGAATTCTATCATAAAGATAATTCCCCCTTCATCTATACCCTATCGGAAACTTGGACTTATCGTTATGTTCACACATCTCTATCGGAAGCGTAATTGTTGATTTCGTTTAGAAACTCGGCCTATACAACTTTATCGAATTGTAAAGGAAATACGGGGAAAACCTGCTCCGAAACTCAAAAGCCGAAACTCAAAACTTATATAGCTGGAAGTATATATATCATCAGGTCTATGTTCCCCTTCAGTCCTTCCAATGCACTACCCCTTTATATTTCTTGATTCTCCGATCAACGATTCATCACTAACGCGATATCGCTTAATTGCACATCGGCCTTCCATCGCACTATCCACTGCCCGATTCACTGATGCGATTACTGATCAAATCTTGGCCATCCATTTCATCCTCCGATCCAACGGTCGACGTTGCGCCAATCCACAAACTAATTGCCAATTCCCCGCCGCCGATTAAACTGTGACAGATCTAACGATTCACATCTATTTCAGGTAGACAACAAGCCCGGAGGTTAACCACCCGATAAGGTAGTTTCCTCTCTCCTCCCTTTGCTAGTTGTCAAACATTTAATGGGATCAGTGACCACACAACATTACCACTTACCACCTTTTAATCACCTAATACACCATTTTGGTATATAAATCCACCTTTCCTTACTAAAGTTCGTCGACACGATAAAGTGGTCTTGCTCGGCCTGATTGGATTTGGTCCGTTGATCTTATAGATCGAATGGCCACGATTCCTTCTCGCAATTATTTCCTCCTATATTGGTCTCACTTATTTTAATAAACTTTGCGTTGTAAACACATTCTCCGCCATACTCTGTTCTTCACTGTCATTACTCCATACGACAGATAACTATGATATTTTTGAAGCGATGAGTGGGGTTTAAGCGGCTCAAACACTGTTATTAACAATAAGGCTCCAATTACATTTGATCGCTACAACTCATGACTTGTGCATAAGACAAACAGAGCAAAATGCCTCAGTTATTCCGCAGGCAAACAAAACAGAGACAAGGAAAGGTTTTCAACAAAAACAACACCTCCACAACACTGGTATTTTATTCAATAATGAGTTATAGAGACTCGCCCTTTGGCTCGATTACAACAATAATAGACCCTGTTTCTCTCGCTAGCTTCTATCTACACTCCAGCTAATCTATTCATCCTCTCTCTTCTCTCTCGCTAACCCCTGAATTATGCGAATAGATCATATTTTATAAAAGAAGGGGTTCATGAACCAATTCTGGTTCAGAACCAGAAATCTCTCACTCTCTCCTAAAAAGTCTCTTCAAATCCACTATTTTCTAAACACACGCTAAATCAAGATTTTTAATTTCTCATATCCTATTCAAACCAAATAAATCTAATTGTTTGGCCTGATCTAAACACAAGGAGGATCAATCAGCCACTATGCCCTTTTCTCATATTTTCCAATAAATAAACACTCTCATGCATTTAAATAAATAAATTAACCAAACTATTGTCTTCCAACCCCTTGTTAGTCACATCATGTGATCATACCATCACATTGCTGGCTAGGCCTGAATGCTCCTATGTCAGGTAGTCTTTAAATCTCAGGTTCATTTCCTTTCAAAACATAGCTATATTGTTCCCATATCTCCTTAAGATTAGAACTTGGCAACTATCCTTCAGTTTGAGTGGAAGAAGAAGCCCTATATATTTTGGATCAGGGATATCAGTAATCGGTGTATAAGGAATAACTATAACCTTTTCTTGAGTTGTGCTTTCCTGTGAAATTTTTAATGAATTTAAGGGTAAACGACATAGCCTTGCTTCCCTGTATTGGGAAAATTGATTGATTTCCTCTCGAGCCATATGCTTTGTAATCTGTATGGAAACTATTGTATAGGTGGCAGCAATTTCAAAGAAATCATCATACTGATTTGGTTCATGAGAGAATTTCCTTACGCTTGATTGAGTGGTAACCTTCTTGAAAATTCCATGAGGATCGTACTTCCTGTTAGGGATAGTAGGAGATTTCAACTCTAAAATAGAGTTCATCTCAATAGCTGAATGTTTAAAATTCTCTAATGTGTACATACCACAATGAAAAGGAAAGGTAGGCCATACTTTCTTTATTGGATTTTTTCAATACTTGAAATTCCATTACCTACAGTTTGGTATGATTTTTCACAAGCCAGCACTTTTTCAGGGACATAGAAGGGAAAAACATGTGGATTAGCTAGACTACCAAAGACCTAGATGTAGGTAAACAACTCCTTACCAAGACAATTCCCAACCCTGAGCAAGTCTACCTCTGCTTCCAGGGAAATCCTAGGAGCTCTCTTTCTAAAGATAATTTGATGAATAGGCAACATGACACCCTAGTAGACTTTATAGAAATGAGGCTAGTATTTGGAGTCCCAGAGGATATTATGGTATATATGAATAGGATTTTGGTCCTCTAAGGTCCACTTCGATCCCATGGAGGTAAAATCCATTATAGCACAGGGCGTCCATTACATAGGCACTCATATAATAAGGAGGAATTACATTTTCTGAAATTGTATGATTTCTCCTAAAATTCAAAATGTGAGTGGCTAAATTATCATATAAAATATTTCCTCAGTCTAATATATATCCTTATGAAGAAGCATCAATCAGTGGAGTCCATTGATCTGTGAATTTTTTAGTATTAGGATAAGAAAATAGTCTACATACCATGATAGCAACTTAACAATAAGGACCTGCAAGAGAGTCTACAGCATAATTCCCTTTTCCTCATGCTTATGCTTATTAGGGCCCTTCCTCCATTTCTTGATAGGTTTCGATGCATGATCAATGTTGCTCATGAATTTATCCACGAATTGTTTATCATATTTACACTGAGGTGGTGGAAAATGGTACATTGCATTGAAATCATTCTCGCTTAAAGAGTCGATGACTGTATCATTCATTGTCATAAATATCCTATCTGGATTGTTCAAGTCTTCCATGACCCACCAAATCATATATGTATAGTGGAGGATCTTGGGCCGAGTAGTAATTCTGTGTAAAAATGAATTTGCAACATCGTTGTGGGTAGTATTAGAAACAAGATTATGATCATCAGTTGTAATTGTTCTTTGGGTGACCCTTGGTCCTTCATCTTCGAATAGACAATAAATAGATACCCAGGTGGCACTCCAACATCTAAAGAATAGACCGTTCTGAAAACAACCCTAGTGTATCGATATTTTCAGCTAACCGAGAAATCGACTATTGTTGAGTGACTGCTTTTTTCTTTTCTTTAGTTTCCTTAAACATCACTTTTGACTTTCTCTTATTGGGACTGCCCTGTAGTGGAAAACACAAGACTAAATGATAATACCTTCATTACAGAGTCTTTAGTGCAAATAATGATTTTCCATAACGTTTTCTATCTTAAAGGGAAAATCATGATAAAATCAAGTTGTAATGAATAAGGATGTTTATAATTTGAAAAACCATAGATTTTCCACTTTTGGATATTAAATTAAAAACATGAATTCACGTGGGTTTTGCACACATCATCATATCGGAAGAATTTTATCGGAGAAATCACATGGTCACATGCAAAAAGATAACCATATTTAAGGATTCTGATGTATGTTTTTTAAATATATAACGATTATAAGTGTAGGAGGGAAGATATATCGACGATTTATATTGGCAAATGGAGTATCAGGGATTTTAAAGAGTGACATTTGATATGAAAAGTCCCAATATTAGTAGAGATGATAAGATCGAAGGTTTGAGATATCGGAGGGAAGGAGCATAAGACATATCAGGTATCGGAAGTGGGAGGCATAAAAACATTATTATATCAAGAGTTTTGGTATAATAGGAGTGTTTAGTATCTGAGGTTTGGGATATATAGAGTTTTGAGATGGCGCAGTTAAAAAGTCACGATGTTTGGGGATTCCAATATTCCAAATGGCAGTTTGTGGGGCCGATAGTTCTTTAAAGTATTCAATTTAAAATAAATCACCCACTTAAATTTTTGTTATATATTAGGAATGCTTATCAGAGAATCATTTTATAGTAACTTTCCTATAAGGAATGTTATGATATTACAATTATCTGCTAGAAATATGCTCATAATGTATCATTTAAATAATAAAAGGCCTATCGGGTTTCCACTAATCGTAACACATGTAAGTTTGGACCTTCAATATGTGGGTTTCGAGAATAGAAACTTTCATGTGAGAGGGTATTTTATTTACAAAAAAAAATAAATCCTTATCTTTATTAGAACTAAAGAGTTTTATTAAAATTAATAAGGGTCCCCGTGATTTATTATATGGCTAAAATAAAACTAAATGGGGGTTTGTTAAGTAGTACAACAGGGGCATACATACTCTTTTTAAGGTTGACAAATTTTAGATGGTATCATTGCAGCACATGAGATTATTCATACATTGAAGAACTCAAAACATCCAGGTATTATGATCAAATTATACATGTCCAAAGCTTATGATCGCAACTACTAGTATTATCTGATGAAGTGTCTAGATGCCTTTGGTTTCTCATGGCATTGGATTGCATGGATTTATTCACTAATTTTCTCACCTTTTTTTCAATTTTAATTAATGGTCTCATTTTAAGACTTTTACCTCATAATATGGGCTGCATCAGGGAGATCCTTTCTCTCTCTTCCTATTTATATTTTCTATGGAGTGACTTGGGTAATTTATTGCTTTCTCTAGTTCACAGGGTCATATCAAGCGCTTAAGAATATTTGGTGCAGATCTTCCAATTACTCATCAACAATTTGTTGATGATGTTTGTTCATTTAGGCCTCCCACTCTCCCAGAAGATAAACGAAATACTTATTTCTTGCAGACCTTCATGGAGGCCTCAGGAACCCTCATAAATAAGGAAAAAAATAAGTATATTATTTTTCAATCGTAAGGAGTCTATTCAATGTCACTTAACATGAGTATTAGAGTTTTGTAAAGTTCACCTTACCTCCAAATATCTAAGGGTACCTTTGGCATTGAATATTAATCATATAGCATGTTGGCAGGATATGTTGCAAAAAATTCATTCCTCGGTTACCAATTGTACATTATGTGCCTTAAATTTTGTTGGTTGTTTGGTCTTAACTAGATCGATTTTGCAAGCAATTCCAATTTATCAACAATTTGTCATGCCAATTCTGAAGGTTGTTTATGGTCAAATCAAATCTCTTTAGAGATATTACTTTTGGTGAGACTTGAATAAGGTTAAGAGATGGTCCTTAATAGCATGGGAAATGTTATTTAAACCTAAGTTGGTGGGAGGATGGGTTTATGTGATACCGAGACTACTAGTAATGCATTTGGATTGAAGATTTTGCGGTGATGAGTGATAGGTGGCACCAAACTCTAGAAGAAAATTTGGATGAGTAAGTATTCTTCTTTACTAATTCAAGAAGCTAGATGAAGTCATGAGAGGGTCATTTCTGGATCAAGTTTATGGAAATAGGCATAGGGAAACAAAAATGTGGTGTGAAAACATTCTTTCTGGGAGATTTTCTCAGGTCACTCGGCTCTATTTTGGGAGGAGGCTTGGTAGAATATGTCGTGTATCAATGATAAAGATGCGTTTTTGAACTTACAAATATTTGTAAAAAATATCAGTACAATGACATTTTTTTAATTACTAGAAGAAGGGGGATCATTCTTTGTTCTAGAGAGAGTGGAAGGAATAGGATGATTGATCGACTTAATCACAAGATTTATCATGGGACTTTTTCTAGTAGAGGTATGATGGATTACATGCTCTCAAAATAGTGAAATATTGTTGTTGGTGTCCAAGTGTGAATAAAAATATTCAAGCCTTTCCCAGATTAATCATCAATCCGAGATATACTGGTTATTTTAAGGCTAACACGCAAAATATATGCAAGTAACAATTGCACAGCCTAGAATTGACCGAGAATTCATCAACAAATAATAAATGACTGTAATAGCAAATGGAAATGACAACAATAAACAATCTATAACAGCAATGAAAGTACTAGCAATAATTAACTGTAACAGTAATAGGATTCACAACATTTGCATCAAACCATCACAGTAAGGAAAGGAAATACATACATGAAAAAGAAACTAACACACACTAATTCAGCAACACCTGATCAGGAGAGTGGGCCCAACTCCTTGATCAGGGTTGTGATGAACTCATGAACTCAACGAAAGATCAGAAAACTGGAAATTTCATTAATGTAAACAAGTCTCTGTTACAAATTTTAATTCTCTTCTTTTCCAACCCCCTGTTTCAATCTCTCTATCCTTTCTTATACAAAAGCAGCTCCTAAGATCAAGGTAACTGTTTTCTGCGATTTACATGAAGGTTGTAATAAGCCTAAAACTGAATACAAAAGATTGAAAGAGGAAGTTTGAATTGGTTCTGTCATTACAGTTGTAGTTCAATAATAGCTCTGCTAGCTCGATGTATAAACTTAACCATTTGACTTGGAAATCTACACGTAAAATGATGTTTAGCAAGCGTTTTGGTCATAATCCCCTAGATTATGTGTCAATGATTAAATAATTCATAAATACATGATTAGAGGTGTACCTTCACAATTTAGGATATGAAATGACTTAGTTAGGAGAGAAAATGTGAAGGAAAATAGGATAAAAGGGTAAGTAAAAACATGAAAGTTTAGTTCCCAACATACCCCCCCAACTGGTCTTGCTAGATGTCCTCATGCAGCCTGTTGCTTCGCAGGTCTGGGTTAGATCGGTTGTGATCAACATGAAGTTGAGAGAGATCATATTTCTTGGCCATATCTGTACCTGTGGGTTTGTATCCATCTGTTAGTAAAATATCTTTCCACCAATCACTGTTCACATTGTAGGCAGGAGTGTATTGATCTGTTAGAAACCAAAGGATGGGAAATTGAAACCTCAAGCCTATCCAATGAACCCCTCGAGTATGAATGCAAGCAATATATCGTGGCAATATTTCCAGTGCTCTGGCATAGTTAGGGGCCCCGAAAGGTTCCTGCGTTCTGACAGTTGATGATGACAACAACCATCTCCTTTGACAACCATCTAGAGCCTCGTCCTGAAAAGAAATGAACTATGTCGTGTATAACCTGGTGCACCATCTTCGAGTTATCAATATCTTTTCTAGATGCCACTCAATCCTCAAGAAGGTGGCATGCCTATTATAAATAGTGTCAGACTAAAAAATGCGCTCTTCGAATAAGAAGAGGCCTACTAGATTAATTTGTTTCAAATGTATCACTAGCCTTCTTCTACTTGACTTGATTGATGGTGTAGGATGTGAAATCTCTCAATTGAAAATACCCTACATAGGGGACTAGGATAAATGCTTGATCATCCTCCAAAAAGTAATCATGCATATACAACTCACACATTAAGTGTTGGTTCAAGACATCATGAAGCCTTATGATGTAGAGGCACTGCATAGGGTCCTCGATTTCATGGCTGATCTTGAGGTGAAGAATTTACAGGTAAAATAAAAGGTATTGTTAATGCATAAACAAATCATAACTATGATCAGGGGGGCGATAAGCCATTACCTGCTATGCTAGGGTAAACATTTCCTCCTTATCGTCTTTCAGCACTTCCACTTACTCTTCTAATTGTTTGATCTTCTTCTATTGTTTTTCTCATTTCTGCCTCTCCCTATCCATCTGATCCACATAATCAGTGATACTTTTTGTAGCTTGGCTGTGAACTCTATTTATCTCTTCATGATGATATTTCACAACAATTTTCCCTTATTGAAGATGAACAGTTGTAGCCCGCCATTTCTGAATCTCGACAGTTAAAATTAATTCCTGAGCCTCCCATAAATGGTGTATAGGTTCTGTTTGCACAATAGTAGAAATAGTGGGATTTCCATCAGTCTGAGTTGTTGAAGGGGCAGCTCAAGCTTTAAGTATTGCAATTTTTCTATTGTATCTTCTTGCTCCCCTTTTCAAGTGCCACACCCTTTTCTAAATCTCAGATTATCTATTTTTAATTGCATAAGTTCATTAAACTGAGATTGTGTTATACGGGAATAGTGTCCACACGGATGCTGCTATTCCCACTAAGATGGGTGGCTATCTTAGAAACAAACAATCAAAGTCTACTATTGATTCCTTTTATGAAAATAGATGAGAGGAGAACCAAGAGGGCCAACCTGAGTCTTGCGCTCGATTCCCTCTCTTTCTTGATAGAGTTTTGTTGCACGCTCTTTGTCTGCTCAGCTTCAAAATGAAATGTAGAATCACAGCAACATACTACTATGCAAGAAACAAGGATCTAAATTCATAAATAATGCAGGATTAGATGTACATGAACCATATACAAGCATATATAAACAAGTACACCAGAATATGGAAGGAAACAAGAATAGCTTTATTCAGATAAAAAAAGTAGCAAGAGGATTACAACCATAAGCAGCTCTGACCCAGCATCATCCTCCAGCTAAGAAGCCCTTCTTTCACCTCAAGCAAAGCAAAATCACCCAACACTGTGAATGTACACCAGAATACCAACAACACTTCT